>CM055102.1:1989628-2278515 GCA_029204225.1 Diphasiastrum complanatum
ATTCAGATTTTGCAGGTGATCAAATGGATAGGAAGTCAACAAGTGCCTTTGCAATATATCTTGGAGAGGGAGCTATCTCATGGCTATCAAGAAGCAACCTACTATCTCTCTATCTTCCACACCGAGGCCGAGTACAAGGCATGACAACATGCACCAAGGAGATGCCTTTGGATAAAGAGGATGCTATTGGATTCGTCACTTGCTGGATTCTAAGAAGACACCAATCATCCTATTGTGACATAACCTTTCAGCCCAAAGCTTGGCAACCAATCTAGTTTTCCATGCTAGAAGCAAGCACATTGAGATTGCTCATACACTTTGTGAGGGATCAAGTCATTGCCAAAGAGGTGGAGCTCCAACCATGTCTCTTCATTGGGGTGTGTGGCTGATATCTTCACCAAACCATTGGGACAGAATTTGTATTATAAGCATGAATCTAATCTTGGAATGTGTTCAAGATCTATGTTAAAACTAGCATCCAATGTTGATGGAGTGTGAAATTGTCAACATTTCCTAGCTAGTTTGAGGCCTAAATTGGCAATTTTTGTACATAGTTTTGGATCTACCTTCACACATTGAAAGAGGCCTAGATACTTTTATTTTAGTATATATCTCATATTAAGAAGTTTCAAACTTCAGAACCTTCGGAAATGACACCAAAATCATGTTATTTGGACATATAGGCCAAAATTGGCTATTTTAGGCTACTGGTGTCCTTAAAATTTGGGTCCTAAGTCTAGGAGAAGAGGAGAGAGAGCATCCTCTCTCACCTATATTAGCTGAAATTCGTGGAGAACAGGTTGGAGAAACTTATTGTATTGTTGAGAGAGATCAATAGATCATTGTCACAGTTTCTTCCTCCATTGAAGAGCATTGCTTCGTGTATTGTCTTCAAGCTTTTTGTGTATGATTCTTAAGAAGTTTCCCAAAAGTGGTAGGGCTACTGTTGTAGGACTCTGTATGCTGTTGTTTTTGGCTACCATCAGTACCTTTTATTAGTTTCTTTTGTCTCTTGAATACTTGTCAAGTTCATGTGTATCAAAGGTAGCATTAGGATGCTTTGCCATTTCTAGCTTTGTAGCTTGTTGTGCAAAGATCTTAGCCAAGTAATTTGGGAGTTGGATCCATTCAAGATCCACTTTTTTCACATTGTAAATGCCAAATTTGGCCTAGGAGAAACTCGAGCTACATGGGTTCTTCAAGTCTAGTTGGTACTATACAACTTGCATAGAATGTAGAAATAAAAATGTCAATAATAGGCTTGTAGAAAACTCGTGGCATATCACATGCCCAATGGTTGTAAGTGTTCCATAGATCGACATGCAAGGCATGCACAAAGTGAATTGGACACAAGCATGATGATTTTGTACAATTCTTATAAGTGTACTTTCCATTGTAAATTGATCTCAAAGCAATCTGATGTGTCTATCAAGAGTTATAAGCTCTTAAAGAGCGGTAGAGAGAGGGTCCAAAATCCGAGTGACCGGCTTTTTGATTTGATCCAATTTAGCTTGATTCACTATCCATTGTTTTGAGTATTTAACACAAGAAACTGAAGATCAAGACAAAGTTGGAAGTTATTGAACACTTTTGAGCCTTCTTTGAATCATTAAGCATTTTCTTTTGTAGCATCTAACACGTGCCAAAAGTAGAAATTAAAACTTGTCTATATTTCTCAATCCATTTTGAGAGACTGGATCTAGATTATCTTGGTTTTGTGAATATTTGAGATCTATCTCAAATACAGTTACAATTTTCTCACATAGGATTGATAGCATACCCTTGAAAATTCCTATAGTGAAATAAAGTAGCAACAATCAAGTCTGTTTGGAACCTAGCTCAAACAAAACTTCTCCAATAACAAGAAATCTTCACAATATGGCATCTGTGGGAGGGATATCTCCTAAAAGCAAATGAAAGACTAAGTACCCTATCCAATTAGTCAATATGGAAGGTAAGGATGGAGTCTATTTTTATACTCAGGTGTGATTTTTGGCGAGCATTTGTTGGTGAGCATGGGTGGGCGAGCAACTTTTGGCAAGCATTCTTGAGAGAACTTGTACAACGACGAGCACTTTTCGGATTTTCCTAACAATACTATTGTTTGGGGTTTAAAAATAAAGGTGTGGCATGTCAATTTGTTCGTCCATTATCATCGTATGTGCTAACTTTTTCCTGTCTTATATAAATCTCTCAGTTTCTTATATAAATCTCGTCAGTTTAATGAGATACACTATTTTGTAACCGTTATCTAGGAAACAACATTCCTTGAACAAATTTTCATGTTCGTCTATTTCGGCCAAATAAGAATCTAGATCGTCTTATCTGTTCAGCTATGGGGTATGATCTCCCTCGATTTGACAAGGTCTTTTGAGCACATGGATGAATGTTGGCTGATTCTGACGAATCCCCAAGATACTCGGATAGAGCAAATCAAGAGCACCTCTCACCTTAGACCCGAGGAGGTCTCTGAGAAGACAAGACCTAATGAAGACTGAGAGCTGAGTATGAGAGCCGAGAGGAAATACTAGCTAGGAAAGACATGCAAGAAATGTGTAAAGCCTCATGGTAAATCCCGGAAGATGGAATGACCATGTAGGAACTAGTATTTCTAAACAAATGTAATAAATGCAACTAGACCCCTCTTTAAGAAACTAGAGTGAAGCCACCTTTTAATGGTGACCCTCTAGTGGAGAGCAATATTCCACTTGTAATTTGTGAAATGTAGAAATTCACTAGGATGCCACCTAAGGAGTTCTCTTGCTTATCTAAGAGACTCCCTCTTTGTGAAGAGGAGCTTTTTGCATTGTATCTACTCCATGCTTAATAAGAAGATTTTCCATGAGTTTGATGCTATACTAAGCTCCTTGATCATGATGGTTTTCTTGAGTGATGCCCCTATCATCATGCCCTTCCATTCATATTGTGTGTGGTTGTGGATTTAGAGTGGATTACTTTTCTTGCTTTCCTAGTTGTGGATTAGATTTCATGTTTTCTTGTGGATTAATGTAGGAGCCAGCATTCAAGTAAACTAAATAGGCTGGATCTGTGGTGTGATTCTTGCATATCTCTGTACAATCCAGTTCTTGATGTTCTTGGGGATGTCCAAGAATCAATAGACTGGTTGGTTTCTTGATTTTTGGACTTTTACATGCTGTAGATTAGTTCTTGTTTCTTGTTTATCAGTTTGTGCAAATGTAGCTCAGTTCAGTATAGTGTAGGATCTGATTTCAATCCGTTTTTTAGAGTAAGTAGCAGTTGCATGCTGATCTATGAATGAGCATTCTTGGCTTGCATCCTATGTAGAATGTAAGTGCGTTCAAGAGTGACGTCCCTGAGTAGTCCTCTGACAGGCAGGACAATAAAACTAAGCCTTTTGGCTTGCTAGGACAGGTTCTACTCTGAGGTTCTTCAAAATTATCTTATATCAGCCCCAGCTAGTTAAGTGTAAAATAAAAGTTGCTAATTGTAAGATAACTAAGGAATATAAAATTTCTTGATGGCTAGACTGGACAGGTTTCAGATGTTGCTGATGTTGCTATGTTTGAAGGTAATAGATCTCATTTTGAGGAAATTCAGCCCATTCAATCATTGAACTGCTCATCAACCACTAGTTGTATATACTGAAATGTATTATGTGTAGTTTGATATTAAATTGAGAATTTAATTGAATGCTCAAGCCTATCTTTTGAATTTAATATCAATAGTAGAGAAAGATTTATCACTAAAGATGATTGGCTTTACATTGACATCAAGAAGACAATTCAACAATGTTGACATTAACAAGATACTTTTGAGGCTACACTCCTTTCAAGGAAAACTCACAACAACTTGCAGACAATTCTTTTATCCTAGATACTGCACACCTAGAAAGAGTTTGACTCAACCATACTAGATAGTTTCCACTAGGGTACTTTTAACTTCAAGAGTGCCATATGCTTGGAATGCAAAGCTTATTACCTTTGTTCTCTCTGGTGCATCAAAAGTCTCAATATTCTTCAAAAATTAGGTTTTGGATGGTAAAATTTTTTATGTAGCTTATGCAGAAAATACAGAAGATACTGTAGCTGAGGCTGAAAATCTTGAGCTACAAACATGATAGATCTGTGTGATATCTTATCAGATTTTATAGACATCTCGATGGTATCTATAGCTCAGAAACAATTAACTAAAAATGTTACACGCTTTGTAAATTCAGACTACCTTGAATCATAAAAACTACTAATCCATTTAGCCATGTAACACGTTTCCTTGTAGATGAAATCATGTGTTATCTTTACTTATACTTATGCTGAAAAAACATGAACAAAACTTCCACTCCTAGACATTCTAGTTAAACAATACCTCGATCAAATGACTCAAATTCAAAGTAGTATACATGTTCTAAGATGCTTGATGTGCAAACGCACATAGAAGGTGTTGTTACTTTTATAATATTCTTTCTAGTTACATAAACCAACGGATTTAAATAAA
This sequence comes from Diphasiastrum complanatum, assembly GCA_029204225.1. NCBI lineage: Eukaryota > Viridiplantae > Streptophyta > Lycopodiopsida > Lycopodiales > Lycopodiaceae > Diphasiastrum > Diphasiastrum complanatum. Next base: position 1,994,102 of record CM055102.1, read on the forward strand.
GGCAAGTGTTGCCAGATATGTATCTACATTCCCTTGTGGCTTAATTTGAAACAAACTTATGCTCAAAGTATGGATCACTTGAAATTATATTGAGTGTTCATTTTTTAGATAATAGAAGTTATCTTGGACTGGATGGTTTTATGAAGTCCCTCAGAAGACATCTTTATGAAATGAAGCAGGTGGAGATATAAAATTCCTCAATGGACTTATCTTGTATGTATCGATGTGTGGCTATGACAAGTACTAGTTTATTGATGGAGCACCAGCTATCACAATGACTTAAAAATCATTGGATCTTGTCAAAAAGGACAGCTTGCTAATAGTTCCAACACTCTACCCATCTGTAATAAAGTGTCCTAACCTACTACCTACATAAATTGGTAGCCAATTTCAGCCACAATCAGGTGAAAGGGTAACTTATACTAGAAGGCTCGGACCTAAATTTATTTTTGTTCAAGTCATGCTACATACTCCTCGAACTTAAAAGTACAAACAAATAAAGTCTGTTTGGATTAATGATCACATTGTTATGAAAGGTGTATCCATTGTGTAAAAACAAGACATGGGATGTAGATATTAATAAACATGTCCACAAGCCATACTAGAAGACTACTACTCTAACGTCTATCTTCAAGGTGAAGAGACCATAAACTAAAATATGAGCAAAACATGCAAATAAGCGCAAAATATTTTTTGAGTCCAGCATAATCCTCAATCTGTCCTACTTTCGCCTTTTGTGTGATATCCTTCCTTGTACCAGGTTGGAATCAATCTACACATTACAAGAAAACGATCAAATGTGAAACACCACATAACAATCAACATCGCACTACCCTACTGTTAGAAACTGGAAAGTGAAAGAAAATTACCGGAGTGCTGTCTTCCAAGACCTCCAGGAACGTTGTGTAAATACCCTCGTCATTCTCTACATTGATACAATGGCGGTTCATTGCAGCAGTTGCCCTGGGGAAATTGCCAATACCCGCAAAAAGGTCAATGACGACATCCTCCTGCTCTGTCAACATCTCCAACATAAACCTATATGGCAAATATCGATCGCAAAAAAGGTGTCGTGATAAAACAAAAAGCACATAAAAAGCTTTCTTTGATGGAAAAAAGATGATACTAATAAATGCTATTTTCGTAAACAAGACATCTTAACTCACCTGCAAAATTTAGGAGATCTCTCTGCTGCTCCACAACAATTTTTGTCTCCCAAGTTTTGAGTCCATTCCATCTGGGTTTCAGTTAGCCAATTGCACGATGGACTCGAATGAAGGCTCATGTATTTTTTTGCTGCTGATAGTCGTTCCAATGTAGGGATGGGATGGCCCGCACGGTGGTATAGACCCATGAGAAGGATGTCAGCCTACATTTTTGACTCCTAGTTAGTACATCCATACCAAAGCAATTGATATTACTACACAAACACATGATGAAGTGACCAATAGAAAATTACAAACCTTTTCTCTTCGCTCTGTCATAATATATCCATTCTCAAGAATGACTGTCAAACACCTATGTAGACTAAACCCCTCTCCTGAAGCATGCACGTCAATGGACGGAAAACATTCCGGGATGCATGTGACGACATACCATCCCCGGTCAGCAACGTACTTGCCTGCAATCATTGATGCTGACCTGGCCAAGTCATCATTGAATATATTCCAAGGGGGCACTGAATACTCATCCGCTATGCCATAGACACAAACCGAGGTAGGAAAGTCAGCCCACACCAACCTTCCAACAACGTCGGTGGCCTCTCCATTGATTGTGTAGTCTGACAGACAATGGCTCCTCAAGAAATGGCAGATGATCTTGTTTGGTTTTTTTTTTCTTGCGATCCTATGCACATCCTCTAAGATTGCACGTACACGACAATGCATTGTGTCCATAGTCACGTATTCGAATTAGAGTCTAGACAAAAAGGACACTTAAGAAAGCCATAAAAAATTGCAACTTACACTCAATACATACATGTGCCAATGTTGAAGTGGTCTTCCTCAGAAGTATGCTCGTCAGTGGCTGTCTCATCCTCATCAATATTACTAGGCCCACATTGCCCCCTTGCACTATGCTCCTCTTCTATACTTAGTTCACTCGCTGTGCAATCTTGCCTTAGCTTGGTTCTTGCTTCCTGTCTGTCAAGGTTTAGGATTTTGTGTCTTGCTTTTTATGTTGAAGCTGCAACTCTCTCAGATTGCACACGTTTTCCTTTTTTTATGGCCTCCCACTCACAAAACATATCAAGGATGTCTCTCCCCATTTGGGTAGTCCAACCACCAAGGACACCTCTTTAGCTCCCATGAACTAATTCCAAAATCTCTCCACTCTTCAGGATAGAGTGAGTAGGTTACCCCAATAACTATCCAGTTCTCAACTTCTATTTGGAGTTTTGTTATCGCATTTTCATCGACGAGCCAAACCAACCACTTGGCAGAAGAATAAACATTGTTAAAATTTCTTGCATTGCATATTAACAATAAGCACAAACATCCAATTAATAATGCATTTCATTACCAGTACACTAGTCGTCTAGCTGTATAATCGATTTGTGGTTGCTTATTGGGCGTGGCAGAGTTCTTCATATCTTTTTGAATGTCAACAAAAGCACGGTTGAAGTGCAATTGGCTTTGTCTCCTAAAAAATGAGTCAGTGTTGTCAGGCAAGCAATCTCCTTCGCATGTGGTCAGGCCACTAATTATGGAGTTTGCAAGCAATATTGCTTGCCACCAGTATGTTTCCTTGTACATGTATTTGCGAAAAATTTTATTGTCAGAAGGCATTCCCCATGTATCCCTTGTAGGCTTGTCAGCGAGAAGGATGTGTAGTATCTCTTTCATCCTACAAATACGACAAAACATGAGAGAATGCAAAAGTGCTTATGCAGGTTACATAATTTAGAGGTTTTGATTTACTGACGAAATTGGAACATTCACAATAGAAGCTTACTTAGCAGGTCCAACACTGGACATGGTAATTGTTTGCAATTTGCCTTCAGTTACAACCAGGCCTTTTGTGTCCCATGCTATATTGAGTCCTAGTTAGTACATCCATACCAAAGCAATTGATATTACTACACAAACACATGATGAAGTGACCAATAGAAAATTACAAACCTTTTCTCTTCGCTCTGTCATAATATATCCATTCTCAAGAATGACTGTCAAACACCTATGTAGACTAAACCCCTCTCCTGAAGCATGCACGTCAATGGACGGAAAACATTCCGGGATGCATGTGATGACATACCATCCCCGGTCAGCAACGTACTTGCCTGCAATCATTGATGCTGACCTGGCCAAGTCATCATTGAATATATTCCAAGGGGGCACTGAATACTCATCCGCTATGCCATAGACACAAACCGAGGTAGGAAAGTCAGCCCACACCAACCTTCCAACAATGTCGGTGGCCTCTCCATTGATTGTGTAGTCTGACAGACAATGGCTCCTCAAGAAATGGCAGATGATCTTGTTTGGTTTTTTTTTTCTTGTGATCCTATGCACATCCTCTAAGATTGCACGTACACGACAATGCATTGTGTCCATAGTCACGTATTCGAATTAGAGTCTAGACAAAAAGGACACTTAAGAAAGCCATAAAAATTTGCAACTTACACTCAATACATACATGTGCCAATGTTGAAGTGGTCTTCCTCAGAAGTATGCTCGTCAGTGGCTGTCTCATCCTCATCAATATTACTAGGCCCACATTGCCCCCTTGCACTATGCTCCTCTTCTATACTTAGTTCACTCGCTGTGCAATCTTGCCTTAGCTTGGTTCTTGCTTCCTGTCTGTCAAGGTTTAGGATTTTGTGTCTTGCTTTTTATGTTGAAGCTGCAACTCTCTCAGATTGCACACGTTTTCCTTTTTTTATGGCCTCCCACTCACAAAACATATCAAGGATGTCTCTCCCCATTTGGGTAGTCCAACCACCAAGGACACCTCTTTAGCTCCCATGAACTAATTCCAAAATCTCTCCACTCTTCAGGATAGAGTGAGTAGGTTACCCCAATAACTATCCAGTTCTCAACTTCTATTTGGAGTTTTGTTATCACATTTTCATCGACGAGCCAAACCAACCACTTGGCAGAAGAATAAACATTGTTAAAATTTCTTGCATTGCATATTAACAATAAGCACAAACATCCAATTAATAATGCATTTCATTACCAGTACACTAGTCGTCTAGCTGTATAATCGATCTGTGGTTGCTTATTGGGCGTGGCAGAGTTCTTCATATCTTTTTGAATGTCAACAAAAGCACGGTTGAAGTGCAATTGGCTTTGTCTCCTAAAAAATGAGTCAGTGTTGTCAGGCAAGCAATCTCCTTCGCATGTGGTCAGGCCACTAATTATGGAGTTTGCAAGCAATATTGCTTGCCACCAGTATGTTTCCTTGTACATGTATTTGCGAAAAATTTTATTGTCAGAAGGCATTCCCCATGTATCCCTTGTAGGCTTGTCAGCGAGAAGGATGTGTAGTATCTCTTTCATCCTACAAATACGACAAAACATGAGAGAATGCAAAAGTGCTTATGCAGGTTACATAATTTAGAGGTTTTGATTTACTGACGAAATTGGAACATTCACAATAGAAGCTTACTTAGCAGGTCCAACACTGGACATGGTAATTGTTTGCAATTTGCCTTCAGTTACAACCAGGCCTTTTGTGTCCCATGCTATATTGTAGAGGATTTGAAAAAGTCCTTCTCCATTTTCTGGATTGGCAATTGATGCCAATCGTTTTCCCTTGTAGATGAAAGTTGTTTCAACGACCTGAACATTTGTAGTTGGGTTAGCTCGAGACATTCTTTTTGTAGGACCTCACCACAATTCAAATAAATTGTATGTACCTTGAAAGAAGCATTGTATTGTAAATCGTAATCTTCTGCATCCTTCGGTATCTTTGATGTAGCAATGTGTAATGCCCTCGTGAAGTCATTTTGTGATTTAAAATGCATCGATAATAGTCACGTGACCTTACAAGACCATAAAAACACACTCATAAGATCAGTCCTAATACTGGCATACCTTGAGAACCAATTGGCTCAGGGCTACCATTGGTAGGTTGTATCATGGCTTGTAGTGTGTCTTTCTCTCTACACTCAATTCAATCTCAATCCACTTTTTATCTTCTGGCGCTATGCTATCCAAGAGAGTTCCTATATCTACCACTTCAAACTTTTGCAACATGATCACCTCGTGAGACAACGAGATCATTTATCTTATCTATAAGGCCAAGATCAAAGAAGAATTACAACGCCTCTTAGATGCAGGATTCATCTATGAAATCGAACATACTGAGAAGAACGTGATCATTTTCCATTACCCTTCGGAGAATCCATCTTAGAAAATCAAGCAGGAGATGAGACCTACTCCTTAGATGGTTTTAGCAGTTATAATATGATCCGAATTGTTGAGGAAGATCAACATAAAACCGCTTTTGCACAAAATGGGGTACTTTTTGTTGGAAAGTCATGCCTTTTGGACTCTACAATGCCCCTAGCACCTTCCAACGTGTTATGCAAGCTACCTTTTCTCAGTAGATCGGCGATACCCTAGAGGTTTACTTGGACGATTTAGGTGCACATTCACAAAAAACACGCCATCTGTCTGTGCTCAAAAAATGTTTTATCCAATGTCAACGCTTCGGCATCTCCCTTAATCCTGAAAAATGCCAGATCTGGGTAACACACGATATTGTGTTAGGACATAGTATTTCCAGAAATGGCATTGCCACTGACCCCGAAAAGATCCTTATCATTCAAAATTTATCAGAACCACGTACGATACGCGAAGTTTACTCTTTCCTTGGCCATGCCAACTACTATCGGTGATTTATTTTCGATTTCACTAATAAAGCACGCTTAATATACAAAGTAGTTGTCATTCCCAAATGGACAGAGAAACAACGCGTTGCATTTAATCAACTCAAAGAAGCCCTTAGCAATGCACCTATCCTCCGGGCTCTTGATTATTCTAAAGAATTCCATGTGCATATCGATGCATCCAAGTATGCCATTGGAGTAGTGCTCACCCAACCGGGAGAATTCAAAAAGGATTACCCAATCCGTTTTTTCAGTAGACAATTGATGCCTGCTGAAGTCAATTATACCACTACCGAACGTGAAGCCTTGGCAATGGTATATGCGGTTCAGAGTTTTGCCACTATCTTCTCTAAAAAGTTTTTGCATTCTTCACTCATCATGAAGCACTGTTATATCTCATCAACAAGACTTGCACCACAGGCCATATTACTAGATGGATCCTATTACTGCGAGAATTTGAGTTTATGATCGTGTTTTGTAAGGGAGTTCAACATTTTCTAGCATATCATCTGTCCCAAATCTCTAACCTACCCACCCCTAATCAAGGCGTCAATGATGATTTACCAGATGTCATTCTATTCCAAGTTGACTCTACACCCATATGGGCTAAGAAAATCATAGAGTATTTAACTTCAGAGCAAATGGATCCTTCCTTATCTAAACCTGAACAATGTAGTCCTCAAGACCAAACCTTATACGTTAATTGCAGGCCAACTGTACAAGCAAGGGTTAGATGGAATCATTCAATGATGTCTTACTGAAGGTGAAATACCCTCTGTAATTTTCCTTGCTCATGAAGGTATTGGTGTAGGCCATTTCTCTTCTGAAATGAGTGCTAAGAAAATCCTCTTGGCCGGTTTTTGGTGGCCAACAATCTTAAGGATACGCACAATTGCACACAGGCCTGTGATGTCTGCCAACGCACAAAATGCTTTCAAAAGACAGACTACATGCCTTTACACCTTGTAACCACTGATCAAGCTTTCCAGAAATGGAGGATTGATTATGTCGGACCCATTAGTCCCGCTGCTTGACACCCAATCTTGTTACATCATAGTAGCTACGGACTGTTGTACCAAATGGGCTGAAGCAAGAGTTTTTCGCAATGCTGACGTTCGTTCTACCGCAAAATTTCTCTATGAATAGGTTATCGTTCGTTTCAGATGTCCTCTAGAACTTATCAGTGATAGAGATACACATTTTCTTAACTTTGTCATAGCAGATCTTCTTTCCAAATTTTTTGTGGTACATCACAAAAGTTCCCCATACTATCCAAGATGCAATGGCTAGGCGGAATCCACCAATAAAATCCTATGTGGAATTCTCACCAAAACCGTCGAATCCAGCCGACCTAGTTGGGAACTAAAACTTCATGCTGCTCTATGGGCTTATCGCACCACCCCAAAGAGAGATACACTTTTCAGCTAGCATATGGCCAAGAAGCCATGATGCCTGTAGAATTCCATATTCCATCCCTTCGAGTAGCCTATAAGCTAGATAATCAACACATCTTAGTAAATAGGTTATTTCATCTGGAACAACCGTGTGAAACACGACGGATCAGCATGCTCAACAAGTCCACAAACGTCGACAAAAAGCATGGCATGATCGATCCTTAAAACTCAAAGAGTTTCAAGTCCACAAACATCGACAAATCCACAAACGTCAACAAGTCCACAAACGTCGACAAAAAGCATGGCATGATCGATCCTTAAAACTCAAAGAGTTTCAAGTCGGAGATAAGGTCCTACTCTACCAGGCCAAAGCCTTTAAAGTCAAACTGAAATTTTTCGGCCAAGGTCCTTATGTCATTCAAAAAATCTTTGCCTCTGGATATGTATAACTCCAAACCCTTCAAGGCGATATCCTAGACACTGTGATCAATGGGAGCAGACTGAGAAAGTACAATGAGCTCTATTTTTATCTTGATATATATTAGTTGTTTTCTTTCATACTATTCTTCTTTACTTTTCTTTACTGCCTGCCTGCCATTTCAACAATTTTTTGCTTTGTTTTCTTGTTCACACTGTCAAGATACTATCAGATCAGGCATACAATCACTCTTTTTCTGAGAAAATCACAAAAAAAAAAAATCATTCTTTTCAAAAGATTTGTCTCACACCATCTCAAATGGAATTCGCCTGACCTCTTTTTTACAGTGCACAATTTCCACTGACAGAATTTGTAGACAATTCGTTGAAGTTCAGAATAATCTCCACGATTTCTCTGTCATCTCTGCGAATTCTGACTAGACACATTTTTGTACTGTCAGTCATTTTTCCTATTTTGAGACACAAAAACTCACTTACAGGAATTCACCGACGCTCAGAACACTGCCTCGAAATTCACGACCATCATTACAAAATCGTGGACACTGAGGACGATTAGGCTGGGTAGAGTTGCGTATTCTTGACAAAAAATATCTATATATAGACCTTTACCCTTCTCTCCACAAATTCATTCTAGATTCCTGCTCTCGAGTTCATGCCAAAATTTTCCAAAATTTTCAAACCTTCCAGAACAATATAGAATCACTATTATCATGGCTTCTCGAGATCCTGCACCCTCCGTGCATCGTCGTAAGGTCCCAAAGCCTTACACAAGAGACTTATTCTTACTAGAAGTCAAGAATCACACTGACACAGTACAAAGCTAATAACATTTTTCTCCGTCTTGGTTTTAATCTCTTGCATCTTCCTGAACAACAACATGAGAGTCTTATCCGTGCTACCTATTGCTCCTACTCCCACTTTTTTCTATTCATCAAATCACAACACTTTTGGCTCCAAGGACCATGTTGAAAGGACGACATGAAGTCTTTCAAAATGTGAAAAGACTAAAGAAACAGGATCACCTACATGCAAAAGTTTTTCTTAAGCAGTATAATTATAGCTTTAAGCTTTCTTTGACGTCTCAAACAAATTCTCGCTTTGATCATGCAAGGTAAAAAAGGACATGCACTGCAATGAAATCACCCGCATTGAATAAACATTCAAAAACACAGAAAACATGTCCTAGATAAATTGTTTAGACAACCTTTTTTCGAGATTTGGAGTCAGATGACACTCAGCTGCACAAATGACAAACAAGATGAAATAACATGGAAAAACATTTAACGCAACGTAAATCCCTCTACTGCATTCAAATTGTTGATATCCGTGGATATACAGATCTAATAAATATGGATTAAACTCAAATCTCGTATGCGATCGCTATAAACTTCATGCCCTGAGTAGCCATGTGTTCTACAACGACCAATACAATCTTCGTGCCCTGAGGATCCATAATCACTAATCCAGATATAGTCTTATTGATTTGAGTAATGTATGACTTTGAATCCATATTGCTTTACCCAAAGCAATATTAATATCCTAAACTAATATTGTACAACTTGCCAGTCAAGGGACATCATAGTTTAGATGCCCCTTAACCTCGTTTGTACACTGAATTTTGAGTAAATCTAGAATTTTCTTCTTTTCATCCACGTCAGAGGCTGGAGTCCAATACACTTGACAGGGGGATGCAGTTTGTTGCTGTTGGAATCCATTTCCGGCATAGTTTGAAATAGTTTGTGTTGATGATTACACTAGAAATTTGGTGCGTTGAGAGGGATATTTTCGTGCCACTGCTGCAGCTACTGGGCCCTCAACAATCACCTGCAGAGATAAGTGCGATTTGATTAGTGGGTTTAAGAAATGGCAGCTAGTTGTTTAGCATAGTAGTACATTCTGTTATATGTAAGTGAGCAGAGTAGGACAACAATCTGACCTTTTGCCAAAATACTTTAGTTGCTATGCCGGCAAATATTATGATCAATAATTTCAGACGGAAGCTGAAAGGCATTCCTGGTGATTGATGCCCTCCGTTCTCCTGCAGCAGTAAAACATTATAAGTTGCTGGAAGTAGAAGACCCCCCAAAAGTCATGATTCCCAATATAGTTTGTGTTGCCGACTTTGCCATTAGAGTATCCCCAGAAACATTGGATCTGAACTTGGAAAAATAAATGCTACACAAGAACCTGATAGATTGCCCAGACTGGCGAGCTTGTTCCGGGTGAATTGAAGTGTTCACTTGCCACATGCCATAAACTTGTGAAACCACTTGGAGGTAAAAGTAATAAAATCGAAAACAGCGTAACAAGCCCTCCATAGGAAACCTGAAAAGAGCAGAAATTTCATCGAATTTTGCAACGTTACTTCTTATGAAAAATACATATTATCAAGTATGGTCGGCTTAGCATCTTCACAATTAAGAAAAACTTCGCTTAGCCTTCAAACTTATAGCTTAAGATTTATTCCCAGCATCAACACAAAACTGGGTTTTACCAAGAGTAGCCAGTTGAACAAAACATTCTTTCGAAATGTAGCTCCAAATGTAAATATGAAAGCTCCGGTGATGAATTGAAAGTACATAGTGAAGAAAAGAACAGTGCTTTCCCAGTTATCACCCAGAGTCCACCAACTAGCACCATGCGAGTATCTGCAAGCACCAAATTAGCACTAAGATTAGTCAACCAGCGATCAAAGACGCAAATTTTCTCTTTGACAAGCAGAACATTGGACATTTAGCTTTCACAAATCTTCTTACTTTGCCGGCCATTTGACATATTCTTTCTGTGAAGACATGAAGCAGACAGCGCCTACGAGAAAACAGAGGTTGATGATCCACATGCCCAACACAGAAGCCACATTTATTGGCCCAAGAAGACTCGATGTAGGCCGTATCTGCAGAACGAAAAATACTAAGAAGCTTTACTAGAAGAGTAATGCCTCAATCCCACAAAAACGCCAAACAACTTTTCAGAACGAAATGACTGTTTAATAGGACCCCGAGTGGGAAAGCTACACCTTTCTGTAATTAATCTCTTTTCAAATTTGGGAACGCTGATCTAGACAAGACCATAAAGAGATAAAAACAGAGGCATACATGAGCCACAGGGTGGGGATGCGTGCACACACACACTAAGAGAGTTTGGATCAACCATTGACAAATAGAAAATGATCATTAAACTCATATACTGTTTCTGGACTCAAAACTATCTTGATCATAAGAAAATCTTGGCTGTCTAAGCAGTAGAAAAGAATCTTCTTTCCATTAGAAAGGCTGTTTAGCAAGAAACTAACCTTGTTGAGTTTATGTTCAGGTTGGCTGCGAGTCATAGCATACCCCAAGACTAACACTGCCACTCCATCAATAAAAACGTAGTCCATTTGGCAAGCAATCACACCATACCTGTCCACAAAGTTATGATAAGGATAAAGGAACTTGCTTCCAGGCTCAGCTTTCATGCAGCTAGACAACTCATGATGAGGAAATTTTCTTAATAGATAGGAATAGAAAACTGATTATAAAAGCCTTACCAGTAGCAGCAAAGCTTGAAAACTGAGAACATCAAGCCATACATTATGAGAAACTTGTAAGAAGCAAATGATGTGTGCAATGCTCCACGTCCTTCAATTAGCAAGTCAACAACTGATATTACCTGTGACAGATGAAGCAGGCTTATTTATAACTGATGTCTGCATTAAAATATCTGCTAACTGCTTCCCAGTTAGGAGTAGAAGATTTTCAAAATTGTTGACAATAAATGCCTCTAAGAGTCCTACTTCAAAATTTGACAATCACTAAGAAGTATACAGGAGCAATATGAACTCCTTTTGGTTACTCAATTTATTCCCTTCATTCTGAAAAGTGATTTCAGACAAAAGCACAATGCCAATATTGAAGAAAAGCTCTGTTGTGCATACATTTTTGTCTCTGGCAGTGAATGGAGAAACAACAGACGCTTCAGCTGCGCTTAGTGCGATGCCAGCATGAGCTGCTCTTAATGCTCCACAGTCATTCCCTCCATCTCCACACATACCCACAATCAAACCCTTATCTCGATGCATAGTTGCGACCTCCACCTGAATAACAGGTTCACAAATGAAGCAAGAATGGCTAAAACGATCAAATGATGCTTTTCTTCCTCCTTTCAATCTTGTACTTTTGAACTATCTTAAACTTTTTGCAATTTTAGGGAGTCTGAAACCATTCGAACCATCTTTCTAGTTTTCAGAGAAATTAGAATTTTGTTTTTCTTTCAGATCAAAATAGTCTTTTGAAAGTCTATTAACAAACATTCTCTTCAGATCCTATGATCTATGCACTCTGATGGCCTACAAAGCACAGCATGAAAAGTAGTCAAAGTCATGCGTCAGAATAGAACAGTGTTAATTCATTTTAAGATGGATTACCTTATCAGCAGGGCTAAATCGAGCATAAATACGTGTAAAGAAAAGTATTTTTGATATTAGGCCTTCGTTTCTAAGAATATTAAAAGCCCTTCCAGTGATTGCAAGCTCCACTGACCCTTCTTCTAGGCTGCTCATGTACTTCAGCATCAGGTCTTCTGTGCTCAGACGTTGCACAGTTGCTCCAGACTTAGCACTCAAAGATGACCATGTAATCCTGATAACAGAGCTACATATGGTCAGGATATATTGCACGAGAGAAAGAAAGTTTAGGAAAAGAATGCAGGACCAACTCTCAGCTATCAGCCTTTTCCACTTCATCTTTGTCAATTAAAAATTCAACTTGAAATACATGGAAGAATTTGTTGCACAGAGCAGTCATAGTATTCACAGATAAGAAGCCAGAATGGGGATAAGTCGCAGACCTTTCATCTTTTCCAACATCTCCCAGCAGTACTTCAGTGGTTTGGGAAACCATGCCACTTTTTTTGGCAATGTAGTGACCACATTGAGCATTATCACCGGTGACCATAACAGGGCGAACCTGTTCCAGAGGCAGGATATCATTCAGCATCCATAAGACTCGCCAGCAAATTAAGCAGGTCTGCTTAAGTCAGAATATAATAAGCTCTCATCTGATCAGTAAAAACTTAATAGGAAGTAACTCAAACATAGCATAAGCATATACCTCGCCTTCCTTTAAGGCTTCCATTGTTGCAGAGCTATCATCCTTCAGCTCATTACGGAACAATATAAGGGAAATGAATTCAAGATCCATTTCAATCTCATCGCGCGTTAAAGCGAGCACACTTTCCCGCGTAAATGTTGAATCTAGTTTCCTGAGCGATTTTTTGGTCAAGGGCAAGGTGAGAAAACCAACAACAACCAACTACAGTGCTTTATCTCAACATGATGATCTTGAAGTTGTATAATGCAATTTTAACATTAAGCAACGCAGCCCTCTATCCATTTACTACCAATCCATGTTTTCGACAGCGACGTGCACACTCTATTCAAGTGATCGTAATCAATGCATGAACTGGAGCTAAGAAGTCATCATTATTCTCTCACCTGTAGCCCAGACCAAGAACATAACACCCTTCAAGAGCATGATTACGAGCTTTCTCCAAGTAGTCTTCTGGAATAGTCTCCAAAGAACTCATGTCTTTGATTTTCTCAAAAGAGCCCTGTCCATACCACCATACAGCCTCTATTTAGCATTCAAAAGATATTTTTGGTTATAAATCAATCTTCAAACCAAGTTTGGTTTGCCAAATTCATCCAAGGTAAAGAGAGTGTGCAATTTCTTCATCACTTGTGCTTCATACCTTGCAATAGACATAAAATGCGCCAGTTCTATCTTCAATGATGACACTCATTGTTGCCCGAGCATGGTCAAACTCGTTCCGCTTTACAATTTTAAGCACTTCACCCTTGTTATTTGCAACATAAGGAGGTTCATGCTGAGTGGCCTCCACTAGCTCCCAGCCAACAGAAGAGAACATCTTGACCTGTTCACAAGACAAAAACCAAGATTTGCTCATTAGTATAACAGTATATTTGCTACATTCTACTCAGGTTAACAGATTTATACTTTGACAAAAATGATGCTACAAACCTAAAAGGTTAGTGGATGCATGATATCACTTTGAAAACAAACTAGAACCTTACCTCTACTTGATTTCCAACATATTCTTCACCAAACTTTGCAACAGCATGGCAGGTAGCAAGCCCGTGTGTCACTAATGGAGATAAGCTTTCGATTTTTGCAGGTGAGACTAGTGGACCAAACGTTGGAATTCCAGAATCTGCATCTGAACACTGAACACCCAGAAAATCCAGGCCTTCTTTGGTGAGAGTGCCAGTTTTATCAAAACAGAAGACTCGTATTTTACCAGCAATAGCTATGCGCTTTGGATTCAAACATAATATTCCACGCTTCTGCAAGTTAAACATGTCAGCCTTAGAACATAATCGAAATTCATGAAAATCAAGGACCAACAATAATTATTTCTGTCATCAGATGAAAATAATGGCAGACTTATCAACTAGAACTATAGACACTTGCCTTTAAATTGTTGACAGCATGTAGTTGCCCTACTTCTAGGGCAACCGGAAGCAAGGGATTCAAAATTTGGTTGACTAGGAACATACAATACATCCATTTGGTGACCCATATGCTTTGGGATCCAGTATGGTTCTGCAACAGAGCAGCAAACATATCAGAAAGGCATATAAGAAAACCAGTTGCACTTAGGTAATTAGCTCTCAACCATATTTCTGTCTGTACGACAGTTTAAGCTACTGATTAACCTAGTAACTCATGAGTGTTGCACCTCAAGTATTATCAATCCAAATCCTACACAAAGTACGTATCTGTAGACTGTAAGTGTATTATTCAGGAAATGATTCAACTAACAAAAGGAAAAGTTCCAAGCAAATATCACAAAAATTCCTCCTGAAAAGGATTGCAACTAGGGGTTCGATATGGATCATTTTTATTTCATTTTGTATTAGAATTGAAAGTCTCATTAGTATCTAAGATTACAAAAACTCAGACAAAAGCCTATCTTCAACCTAAGGCAGCATAAGTGAACGCGTGCACAGTGAGCAAATGCAAAACATGGAGCCTATGTGTGTGCAAGGCTAGAGATAACTAAGGAGCATCCATCTGCCATGGACATCATTTTTCAGTGTCCTCAAAGTGGTCAAATTATTAGAGCTATTTTTTCACGTACAGCAAGGGAAAGCGAGAACCATCATCTAGTCAACAGATTCCAGACTCGAACATGAATCTTAAAACCGGTTCTTGAAATGATGGCCACAGCATTTAGATTGATTTACCTTTAAGCTCTTAGATGAGGGCCCATCTAGCGTTTGATTGATACTTTGATCTCTAGGAAAGGCAGAAGATTCTGAAAATCTGCAATGATTTGCGTAGAAATGCTTTGCTCACCTGAAACATGATTGAGATGATGAAGCAGACGATTGCATAAGCAACCAGAAACAGCACAACAACTGGCAACTCTTCATCATATTTGAAAACCAGAACTTGTGGATAGAGGATGCCAGAAAGAAGCTCTCCCTTAGAGGTTGCCATTCCTGCCATTGAGAACATCCCAAAGTGCATAAAAGCTCAAGCTCATCTATAACAGAAAGACAATATCAGGAAGTATTGTAGAGTTTCTGTTCTGTGATGAAAATGTTACCTGTTGCAGTCACAATGGCTTGGACATCATCATTGCTCTGAGATCCAGATTGGATTACAGTAGTTCCAGAAAAAAGAGTGTGTCTTGCACCGCTGCCTTCAGGCCTGTACGGAACTTTTGAAATGGGTGCATTGTATTTCTGAACTGGCATAGACTCACCAGTCAAGGCACTCTCATCACATATGCATGAACCTGCATATGGGATAAAACCTTCCGAAATTCAAAACTTTTGTTTTCTTCCTTTGTCCCTCTAAACGTTAAGTCAAGGAAAAGGCTACATTTTTTATACTACTCACATTTGCTTCTTTGAATTAAAATCTTTGATTATCTTTTCCAAACACATGTTTCTCTTTTCAAAGAGCAATGATGCACCTTTAATAATTAGCAGATCACAAGGCAATTTCCAGTCCCTTTGAAGTCGCACAACGTCACCAGGAACCAGACATCGAGAATCGATCTTTATCCAAGCTCCATCCCGAAGCACCTCAGCTTCCGTGACATACTTTGTTATCTGAAAATGGCACATGACGGGAAAACTAGCATGTTTACAGATTGCAAATTCAGAAACCAAAGATGAAATAAGAGATCAGAGGCTACTAGTTTCCGATCAGTTTCAAATCTTTCTAACCTTGGAAATCATGAACTGGTTGCGGCGGCGGGTATAAATGGTGATGGAGGCACTGAGAACAACTATTGTGGCCAATAGTGCCCCAACAAATAGGTAGCTGCCCCAAAATGCCAGCATATAAGCTCCTAGCTGGTACACATGAAAAAGTGAAAAAGTTTCATCGCAAATGCTCTCTACAAGTGTATCAGGTTTGAAAGGTATCTCATTTGGTCCAATCTTTTCCAACTGACTATCTGCTTCATTGGAATGAAGACCTTTCACATGCTGCATAAGTGCAAAAATGTAACATTGTCAGCACGAGCCCGTAAAAATAAAGGAGATATCAAAACCTAAGCTTTCTAAGTAGCTAAATTCTTGGAGCCTCTATTACTACAACCTAAGCAGCACTTTCCCCAGTGCAGAAAACACAATATACTTAGCAACTGATCACATCTGCATCGTTTCTCTGAAATAAAAGGTCTTTCTTTCTCTGTTTCTACATTATCTTTTCAACTTCATCATAGCATATCATTACCAATTCAAAATTGAAAGCCTTATGACATTGAAATATCAAAATACACAGGATAATAGTATGAAATTGCTTTGAAACGTGAAGAACCTTCAGCATTTGAGAAATATTCACAAAATAAAAGTGCGCAGCCAACCATTTCAAACATCTTCGCTCTGTCAAGCATTTAACAAGTAGAGCGACCACATGTACTATGATCAACTTCGATACCAATCATATGTAAGATGTACATACCTCATAGTAGTCTGAGTATGTTTCGCCTACTTTAAAGTGAACAGGTTGAACTGAATCACCCTTAATCAAAAATCTCTGTCCCTGGAACAGAAATTGGCGTTGTCCACTCTTTGTTGTTACTATGGGGATAATAAGAGTATGACCGTCTGTTGTATAAGATGAAAATTTTTCCTGCAAATGCCAAAAAGAATTGAAAAATTTGTAAACAGGATAAGCTGTATCCTTTCTAACTAAAGTTTGTTATGAAAAGGGTAGAATTTTGCTGAAAATTTCTCAATAGCTTGGGTAACGTGGAGAGTTAAACCTTAATTTCACGTAGAAAGTTGATGAGAAAAGAATCAGTAGTTGAAAGAATTTCCTCCTGGTCTCTTGCCCATACAGATACTACCTTAGCTGATGACAACTCCGTAGGAAGCCGAAACCAGTTATGCACTTTACCCTTAGACAATACCCAGGCTGTGAACCAGATAATTTGCAGCCACCATACAACAAAAAATACCTGCCATGCCAAAGAAATCATATTATTGAAAACATACATAAAAATGAATAGCCCAGGTAGGAATAACAAGTACACAAATAACTGCAAAGAGATAAGAGCAAGATTTTAAGAATTTTGATTCTAAAGGTAGCAATATCAGATTATTAGTGACTTTTTGACTTTAAAAACATAACAATTATTAAAAGCAGATGTCTGAGACTGACCTTTCCACTGAGGTCATAACTGCCCAAAAGTAAATGGTTTCCATAGAAGCATAAGTTGTCAATGCTTCCAACTTCACATTTGTTATAATAGTCAAAAAGAATCACGACATCTAGAGCAAACCAGTGTAGAGAAGTGAAGCAACATAATAGGTAGCAAAACTCCCCAAAAACAGAACCATTGTATCCTGTGACCTGTAATTCTTTTTCTCCCTCCATATCAACTATCACCTCAACACCCTTCAACTGTGGTGATTTTTTATGCTTGACTGAAGTACTTTCAGCTTCACTTGCCATGGCTGATCTTAAGATTATAGGCTCCACGATTGTTCTTTTGGAATGGAGAAACTTCCAGAATTGAAAGGTGAAACATGAAAGAGTCACAAAGGCCCAGAATCCAAAGATAGTCAAAGGTAATGCATTTCGCATGGTGGTAATGTAGACATGACATGAAGGATCTGCCAAACAGCTTTCCGGTCCCGTTGGATACCTACCCATTTTCTCGTACTCAAGCTGAAAGCTTTTGAATCTCTGTACAATCAACCAATTTAGTGGTTAAAGACTGTATTACAAAGGTTGTAGTAAATTCAAAATAAACCACGCTGAGAGAAATATTCCAAGGAAGCAGCTTAAAGGGCATACTGTGCATATGGCTAGGCTGGATGTTTATGATCCATTCAGACGTTATAAGGTCAAAAAGTCAGTCAGCCACTCCAACAAAGACATGTAGAGATTAAAATCCTGCTTCGAGGACTTTATGGGTTTGAGGACCCATGATGTGGTCCCAAACCCCATAAAACGTGTCCGGGCCAGGATTTTAGGTGTAAGAAATTCGTGAACAAAGTTTCGTAGTATCTCTTTAGAACTCATGTCATGTTTGGATTGGAACACAGCATGAAGCAATCAAATTAATACTCACAATAATGAAAGAGGGATTGCCTGTAGAAGATCATTGTTTCCTTGGGAATAAAAATGCCTTGATCGCAACAGCCACTTTTAAAAGCAGAACATTGCAAAAAACTCATCCAACTATCTTACTTCCTCCCTCCTTCCTGTTTCAAATTCGAGTGCCTGGTAAGTGCACTGGCATAAATTGCACTTAAGGGTGAAAAATGGTTCCGATTTGGATCCAAGTGCTATCTAAATGATTTTCCTTTGGATGCTGTGGCTATCCTGTGGCTATCCAAAGGAAAGAGGCATGTGTGGCAAGCCAAAGGAAAGAGGTATGTGTAGCAAGCCTAAAGATGCTACAGAGCGTTCACGTTCGCATGATCTTCCTTGGGATGCTACAACTAAAGCCATTTCAAGGGGGAAGCGCACATTTTAAGAGGAAGGTAGTAACCGAAGCCAAAAATGGAAAACAATCCTGCAGCAAGATGTATTTGCCGCACGGACTGATATCAACTCACAGAAGCCAACTTTGATTAAGAGTGCATCTGGCCAGGACTCTCTTAGGGCAACCACATGATGTAGGCAGCTCCAGGAAATATAGCCAAGAGCTCCAAGTACTAATTGGCTAATGTCCACATGCACTTAGCACATCCACGAACTATACCATGAGAGAATCTGAGTTTGTGAACATGATAGTTTTTTGCACATCCAGGAACTAATATTCCTCATGAGGCCCCAACTCCAAAAATCCTCACACAACGAGGAACTGTCAACCCAGGTGGGTCTCTCCTGCTCCTCAATTGCTTTTGCAGAAGACAGTCTCTCTGCTGCTCTTCGATAGCTTCTGGAGAAGAAAGTCTCTCGCTGCTGCTTCTCAACCGCTTCTGCAGAAGAAAGTGTCTGCTACTTCTCGATCGTAAGACAGCGTCTCTCTGCTGCCCCTAGTTTTCTTCTACAGAGGACAATCTCTCTCTCTCTCTCTCTCTGCTGCTCCTCTAATGCTTCTGCAGAAGACAGACTCGATGACTTCTACTGCTCGATAGCAACTAGCTCATTGGCATTCAAATCAAGCTGTGAAAGTACATAAGCCAAGATCCGACATGTGCCGGCACGAATTTACTTCGTAACAATCTGCGCGCTACACTATTGTCTGTGCGGATCAACTTTGGATTGTTACTCGGAGTTGAAGAATTCTCATAAGAGGTTAGAACTAGACAAACAAGAGAGCTCATCACCTACCTTGCGCAAAATGTGGAAAATGTTAGAATTTACAGCTCTTGGAACTGCTAGTTCATTCATTAGTGGGTTGAAAGAGTTTTTGACTGTGACCATTTCAGTTTGCTTGAAGTACAGATATTGCCACCGATACGCATGGTATTTCGCATGTATATGAATAGATCGAAACAGGGATGACTCACCCTCCCTAGACATATGTAGTGTTTTTATTTGAAATCTTAATTGGTATCTCTTCTTCTCACTCCCTCTCTGATCGACGTGTATTCCAAGTGAGATGATTTTCTTGTTTGTGATTTATTTTCCTATGTGTGATTGCATGAGAAGAAAGTAACATGTAAGCTGATATCACTGTACACTCTCCATAAGAAGAAACACTGTACAGCTGACATCACTGTACACTCTCCATAAGAAGAAATACTGCAAATGAAGATTTTGGTAAATGGGCCTCAAAGAATACAGCCTTATTAGCAGCTATTTGCCAAACTAGAGGGATTCGCCAGCTGCGAATTGCAATCGCAAGAGAGAGTCTGCCTTTAACTCACAGCCAAATAATCCTTTGATGTAGAAAGTTTAAGCACCCATTAAACACAGATGAAAGTCAGGGCGCTACCATACATACACACAAAACCTTCAAAAAGCGCAAGGATTTGATTGAAAGAAACACAAAACAAAAAGCGACAACTGAATTAGTCGCACACCTTCACACAACCTGCTGCTTGCGGCACTTCAAGGAATCAGCAGAGGGACATCCACCTGCTGCAGCACCACCCGGTGCTGTTTATGATCTCAACTGAAGTGCTTCAAAAAAAAAAAACCGGAAATTAGCAAATTCTGTTGGTGGCTAGCTAGCAACAGCAGCATGGCGTGGCAAATGAAGAAGAAGAAGAAGAGGAAGCAGCCTCAACCAACATTAAACCTCATATCAATTCTGCCACAAAATGTTGGCAATCCTGCTACCCACTTACTCCATTCCAGATTACCAAAACAAACTCTCATCAATCAAAATGGGAAGAAATAATCGCCAAATAATGAATCTTTATACTTTCTCCCAAAGCAAATAGCAATTGTTACCTCTCTATTCTCTTCTGCATGACCTTCAGCTTCTGCTCTTTTCCGCCCCCCCCACCCCCCAACACTATGGATGATGATGATTTATAAATATTTTTTAAGGCGCTTGAATCTTCGCCACCTGGCATTCTTACCACTTGGGCGTTCGTCAATGGACCCCGTGAAAACGTGGCAAAATCTGAAGGTTTTTGACAAGATCCAACGGTGGCGGGCAATCGCTATTTTCTACGGGCAACTTGAGCTTTCACTCAAATTTCCCAATTTGTGGCAGCCGGTACCCAAAAGAAGGGTGGTCCAATGTCAAAGACTTTGGTTTCGTCGTACGTAGAAGATAAAGGCAGAATCTCCGCCTTAGATGATATTATAATAAAAAGGTTGGAGCATTAAAATTTTGGATCTTGTGATTTTCAAAATTGGGGTCCAGCAGGAGCGTGGACAAACGTAGTTTCTATCGCGAGACACCGACTTGTTGTAGTTCATAATTATACGGGGTCGGGGGCCTTGGCCCTACCACTTCAATTTTCAATATTGAAATGGGAACTGAAATCCGCGGCCACGTTTGGTCATCACTCACGACATTTTAAATTGTCGTGCCTTCCTAAAAAGCTTTTGGATGTCTTCCCAACTTCCAAGGTGTATCTTGTGGCTAATACTTTCATGTCGTCAAGCGTTGCACCACATGCACTTGAATACGAGCTGAGGACAAAAACCTAGCTTCCCTAGTTCATTAATTTGCTCTTTGACTGACCCAAAATACAAGCGGCCGACATGTGCTATGTACAATCAACCCTCTATAAATGTTAGGCCACGGGAGTAATAAAAAGTTAACTAATATAGAGGGTTAACACTATAACTAATAAACAGGGTGAGAAAAAAAAAATTAACATATTTCAAGGGCTGTAACGGGATGGCTGGGGGTTGGGCTAGTGGGATGGAACACTTAGTGCGCTGGAATGGAATGAAGGAGATGTGCACATCCTACATCTGACAGTTGGGATTGAGCTATCATCCGACAGCTGGGGCACGGGCTAGCAAAATGCCCTAAAAGAAATGTGCCCTAAAAACCTAACTTGTTGGACATAGCCCTCCCCTATCTGTAAAATAACATTTAACCAAGTCAATTTCTTGAAGGCAGGAGTAAATTCTGTTAACATATAACAGTTAACATTTCTACTGTGTAAAGTCCTTGGGAGTAGCCAAAAATTAACTAATAGCCAGGGTTAACATACATAGAGATAACATTTGTAGAGGGTTGACTGTATCGTTCATGAGGAGGCAGATTACTACTCGTAGCAAGCTAAGCCACGGGAGCGACAATGCTTGCTACCAACAATAGTCTAGCTCCTCATGAACAATACCAGACATAGTAGTTAGAGATGGATGGCTCAAATTGAACATACTTCTGAGCCCCTCCTTAGTGGCACCAAAAGAAGCTTTACAACAACAAAGCAAGAGGACCACACCACTGGAATGGGCCCAAGCACCCTAATGACATTGATGGCATCCCTCTATTATGAGTTAATTTGTCTATTTATGGGTGGGACTAGATATTTCGCACTGTAAGACTTAAATTTTGGCAAAATAAGGTTGTTTTCACACACACACACATCTACAGCATGCTTATTTGTCAAAAGACTAGATATTCATTGGAGAGAAAAAATAGGAAGGCCATAACCCCATTTCACACAGGAAAGTAAGCCCCAGCATGTGGCAAATGACTTGGCATAAAAGTGTTGACTTGGGGTAAGTGAGAATGTCAGGCACCACCCCCTCGACTTCTTCATCATAGTAATTCAGATATGAATCGTTGGGTAGGAGAACATTGTGTAGGTTGCTTTGGTAGAGGAGATAAAATGAAGGTTCAATATGCATATTTGTGTGGAATCTAGATAAAGAAAGATGAAAAGATGGGGGCTTCCAAGGGGGGTAAGTGTGACACAGTGTCCCACCATTAACCTGCTCATGCACAATGTATGTTCAAATCCCTTACGACTCTTCAAATTGTTATCTCACTTGCCTTTTGGATATTGTGATTGTTATATCCTAGATTGGGAGTTCATATGATAGTTAAAGAGTTAGGATATTCGGATCAAAAGCATTAGACTAGAATGAGTCAAGTCGATATCTTTTGAGCAGGCTAATGCCAACTAATTAGAAGCATACATCTGTTTTTTTTTTTGCAATGAAAAATTGTGCACATTAAGTTTCAAGTTTTCATGATATTGTAGATAAGTTTGTTGGCCTTGCCTTGCAAAGGCAATATTGTGAGTTGAGGTTGGTTAATGGAGTTTGGAAGAAGAAAGTCAACCTTAAAGAATAAATTGTGAAGGCGTCAACTTTTGAGGCTTGGCCCTTAATGGAGGGCTCACTTACCCAACATGAAAGTCAATGTGCATAAATGGAAAAAAGTAGATCATGTTTGATTCACTAACATTTGTAGATGTAGCATGTAACCCATCTTTTATTGCATGTTGGTAGGTAGAAATGTACATGTAGTTCTTGCATGCAAAATAGAAGATTTACAATTCTGACTTTTGCATGTCTTTCTTTTTTACAAATTTCTCAGTTCCATTCATCAAGAAGGCTTGTTTTCTCAAGCACTAAATCGCATTTAGCTCACAAGGAGAAACTCCAAAGTAAATATATGCCCCTTGAGGATTGCATAAGGTATGGGCAATGGTGTTGCACTGTCTGGTGAGTCTGGTGGTTGGCAAACATAACTTTTGTATCTTTGATGTTGGGATGGGAATCTTAGGATCCTTGTTCATCCTCATAATTGTCACCAAGAAAAAGAGGGCAGTGCTAGAAGGAGCAAGGCTTTAGGGTTTCTGAATGAATTCAAGATTTTTTCATTGTGATAATTCACTTTTTGAGGTTATTTTTCTTATGCATGTGTAGGAATTTCTGGATTCAATGGTTGTGACAATTTTGTAGGGGAACTTACTAGTATTTTGGGTTTATGCTTGCTTCATTCGTGGTTACTTGCAGGTGGATGTGATGCAATAGAATTGTTGTTGTTGAGTTGTTATCCTCGTTTTCTTGCTCTCAAACTACTGCTTTTAGGATAATCTTTTCTATGTTCTGAAATTTGTTAGACCATGGTAGTCTCTTTTTGTCCCCTTTACAATCAACATTTACATTGATGATTTTCCATTCCGATCTAGAATAGTCTAGTGATATTTATGAGTACTAAAAGCATCTATGTAAGATTCATCTTTTAGATAACATAAATTCAAAAAATACTCAGAATTCAAAATACATTGATTTGCTTCATGAGTAAAAACAAAAGGTAGATCTGGCTCATCGCCTTTAAGACAAACCATTGAGTCATTATGCAAGAAAGAAATACAATGAGATACATAGTCTTTCTTTAAGGACTCATTCCTAGCATAAAACCACTCTTTACCTAGGATTATATCCACCTTATCTAGATTCATGACATGAAAAGACAAACTATTTACATAGTCTTGAATCTTCAACGACACGTGGGGGACAAAGTGGCCCCAGACCTGATGCTCCCCACCAGCTACCATCCTAACCACGTATTTGTGGTCACTTGGTGCGGTTGCCAGCTGCAGCTTCTGCACCAACTTAGCATTAATAAAATTATGCATAGAACCGTTGTCAAAAAGAATACTCACAGGTTGGCTGTCTACGAACCCACTCATGTGAATGAGAATGTGAGGTCCAAACATCGCAATATTAAAACAACAATTCTTACAAACTATTTCATCTTTAAAAGATACATCAATGCAAGAAATAGAAGAATTACCTGGTGCCTTAAAGTAGTAGCCACCCTTCTTCCGTCTCTTCGAGCAGTCCTTAAAAGGTGCCCCTTCTCCATGCAGGAGAAACACAGCCCGTTTGGCTTTGTCAAAGTCCACTCTCTCCAACCGAGGGTGCTTCTTTTTCTTCCCCGAAGGAGAAGCTTTGCCGACCATGTGCTCCTTGCCCTTTCTAAATGAAAAGCCTGCAGAGAATTTGTCTTTGACTTCAGGCTTTGGTTGCTCTTTGCGGGTTATCATGTGCGTATCATCGAAGATCTGAACAAAACACACCGCATCCTCTAGGGACTATGACTGATTGTCGCGTACCTCCAACTGATATTCTTTGGGCAAGCCCAAGATGAAATACAGCTTAAGGAGTACTTCGTCTATGTGGTTAAAAAACCGCGATGTAACCTCTTGGAAGTCTTGCAAGTAGACGTCTAAGGGCTTCATCCCCATTTGCAATGTAGCAAATCAATGATAATATTCAAAATCATCTAGGACAGGCATAAAGACAGTCTTAAAGGCTACCTGGAAGTCATCCTAAGTGGTTGGGACTGTAGCTTGGTCATTAAGATCCTGCCACCAAGAGTACGCCTTACCGCGTAAAAACATGATGGTCGTCGAAATACGCGAGCTATCTGGTAGATCGTGAATGGAGAAATGTGATGTCCATCGATCTAACCAGGCTAACACCACATCTTGATGTTTGTCCTTCTTCTCTCCGGTAAAAAATTCCGGAGTAAACATCAAGTTTAGGAGAGCTTGTCGAGACTGGGACATAGCCTGAATCTTAGCCTCCGCCCGTTCATGCTTTGAGCGCATGTCCACAATTTGTTGTTGTAACAAATTTATGGCATGCATCATGTTCTCCATATCAGTTTCAACGAGACTTGGGGCTCTTGTCTCATCTTAAAGGGTATCCATGGATAAACGTGAAACTGACAAAAAAAACTAGAGAAAAAACGGAGAGCTACGACGTAAAAACCACAAAAAGGGAAAAGCTAGCGCACAAGGCCTCAAGAAATAACCAACTTGAGAACATGAAACTTGAGAGCAAAAGAACTCTACAACAACTTGGGAGAATGAGGGAAAGGAAGTGAACGTCCCTCCTTTACCCCCTCCCCAAAGCTCCTCTCCACTCTCATGCAAAAAGGACAGGTGGGGCCCAAAGAAGACCCCATTTGTCCCTTCTAGGCCATTCTAGCCATGTGGGTTGTGCGCATGTAGGAGGGAGCTTCGATATACCGTGCCATTGAGGTCTTACTTTGCAAGAAGAGCTGATGATGCCAAAGAGGTTGTGGATCCAAGAGTTTGACTGCTTCTTTATGTGTTTGACTCTGGTCCAAATCTGGCAGTATGTAGCCACCTCGCTCTTTTGTTGTTGGATGTTTCCTGGCAAACTCCTGAGAGCCGCACAACCCCTTGTTCGGTTCTATGGGCAAGATTCTGTGTTGGATGGTTGGTGCTTCGGAGGCAATCTCATGTTGAATTTGAGGATCAGGTTCAGGAGAGAGAGGAGGCGAGGGGTTAGCTTTCACAATTATTTGTAACTCAGGAGAAAATTGTCGCGGAATGAATGGGGGGTTGGTGGTGTCGAGAGGGTTAGAAGCGGTGGGAGGAAAAGAATAATGTTGGGAGTTGGTACCCCCAGAGCCTAACGGATTGGTTGGTGCTTGAGCTCCTTGCCCTAGGGGTTGGCCTTGAAATGAGGAGCCTTGAGTTGCAGGAGGAGGCTGCTAGAATCCTGCTCCATCTCCACCACCTGGTCCATCAAAGTGGTGCCCTAAATCATGGAATTGGGCGTACTCTACATGAACTGACGGTGTCAACTAAACAGCGGCCTTTAAGCATTCTTCCAGGGCGGCTATGTGCTGGTTCAGGGCCTCAACAGAAATGAGGTAGGATTGTTGTAATTTTGAGTGCTACTCCGTCATGGCTTTCAACTTCTGGGCCAGCGTTTGATAGGCCACCACTAGAATGGTAGTTCCCTCAAGAATAGCTGGTGGTGCGAAGTCGTTGAAGTCCACCAATTCCAACTATTCCTTCATAGCGGAACGTGCGGCTTGTGCATATGCTACAGCCTCATCTCTTTCGTCGTTGAGGTTATCAATGGTATGCTGCATGTTGGATACCTTCAATTGGAGCTAGTTCTGGAGGTGGAGTAGCATCTGCTGCTTTGGCAGCCTGCTCCGCCAATTCAGAAAGTCTGATCTCAATGGTTTTTTAATTTTATTTGTTTTCCAATTTTTTGTTTTGCAGTACTTAATTTGCTGAGTTTTTTGGAAAAAAAAGGCTCATCTTCATTCTAAATTTTCACATGTACAATTCTTTCCCATTGAATTTTTCAATGAGTCTTAAGTTTGAAGCTAACTCCATGCTAGTAACTTAGAAAAATAAGGATTGTAAATAAATTGAACATAGCTATGATAATATGCAAGGTCAAAACTTAGGCTCCAATACCATGCCAAAATTTTTTATGATTAAAAATATTGTGATTAATGCCCAATAGCAAACTTGTGGTAATCTACCTTTGTCTTGCCTCTGCAAGTACCAATAGTTTAGAAAATAAATGGACTAGGTAGTTACAAACTAGATTAGGAAACAAAATAGACAATTTTGAAAAGTTATTGTACTTAACTGAATGTTGAAGTTTGAGTGTCATATCTTTCAAATTAAATATACATAATTTGAATTGAATTGCCTATGTTCTAGTACTATTGCAATTGAGTGTGATAGAGCTCAAGATTATAATCTAAATCTGAGGAATGATTATTAAAATAAACGTTCAAAAACAATATTTTTGTTTCGAGCTATAAAGATTAAAAAAACTATAACTCTAATGAGTTTTAAGTCTACAACTTGAGAGCTTGTAGCTATGGTTGCACTAAAAGATTGCTTGATTACTTTCATTAACTACTTGATTTTTTGACATTAAATGGCAATTTTGGCTTCTACTAATAGAAAGATTGTGAAACTCATTGTCCTAGAATAGTATGGGTTCGATGGTTGCATTGTCATTAATGTGTACTATTTTTCATACATGATTACCATCAAAAAGTCATCTTGAAATGTGTGACAGAGGATATGATTTACTTTCTATCAGAAAGTGCAGTAGAAGTACTTTGTCAAAAGCTCCTTGATATGCAATAGTAAAAAGAAGATGAGTCTTGTAACTAAAAGTTGGATAATATGCCTATAGCTCATGTGAATGGTCATTTGTATTGTGCTATTTAGGTTAAAACTACTCATTAGAACATTGGTTGATGTAACATATGAAGTTAATGAGAAAACTCATTCAATATAATTCATGTGTGCATTATGAACTAATTGTAATGTATATCTTCGTAGAAGACCCATGCAATCAGGGGGATCAAGTAACATTTAAAAAATCAAAATGATCATAAATGATTTTGAGTATATAGACATATGGCAATCTACCTTCTATTTAATCTTTTTTTAAATTCAAGACTCCAAAAAAAATCTAGATACTTAAATAGAATACTTGTAAAAATCATGATGAAATATTAACCAAATTTTGGAACTAAAAGTATATCATGACACCAATAAAGCTTAGAAACAAGTAGTGCGCACATGAGCATTGCACCTTGCACATATATTTTGAATGACTATCAAAAAGTTTATATCATTTCTAGGAGAGAATGAAGGGCTATATTAGCTATTTAAATTTGACAACATAATTACCATATCTTACTCATATATTAATACATATCATGCTTTGAATAATGGCTTATAAGTTTTCCAATGATGCTTCACTTCTCTCCACTACTCCCAATCAATGAATTATCATTCCTTCATGGCTCTAAATTCACTACAATATAACAAAAGCTTGAACATAATCATTTTCATATGCACACATCTTTTGAATGAGTATCTACAAGTTTGAAGCATAGCCAGGAGAAATTAAAGGGAGATCCTAGATATACTTTTGATAATGCAATGGCTTTATTTTACTCATACAAAGTCAAATATCATGGCATGAATGATGGCTAAGCTATAAATATGTTGCCTCAATTCACTCCTAATCATAGGATTGGATTACTTTATAGTTTGAAATCTACCAAAACGTATAAGAAAGGTCACAATGCAAGATGACCAGACATTATGGTGAGGGTAGTGGCAATAATTGAAGTCCTTGAAGAAAAATATGTGCAAGCCTTGTAATTGTACTACTCTCTAATCATAATTCTTACAAGAGAGCTTCTATTTGTTTTTTAAATTATAGCTACATTGTGAATAGTAAGGATCACATTTTTTTTGTGGAGCAAAGAGAGGAACTAGAGATGGTGGAAGAGCATTGGACAATTATATAGGAGACTCATAGTTGAGAGTGGAATAATTAGGGTGTTAGACTATCAAGAATATAAAAATGAAGAAGGTGTGAACATCATCATAGATTTTGATATGAAGTATTAAAGACCATATATGATAATCAAATGGCAATTTGAAAATGATAAAAAACATCACATACAATCAATGGCTAAAGGCTTATGATGAGTAATAATGAATTCTACCAAGAAGAGCTCCAACTGTATCAATATCCAAGCTAAAGAATAATTGTCTCTAGTCCCTATTTATATTCTACAAATTTCATAATATGGAAGCTTCTAGAGACTAAAGGTGAAAAAAATTTACAATGAGATTGTAGAGAGAAAAAAGTTCACCCTCTTATTATCTTAGCTAATTAACTAGTAATCATTACGACATAATAAAGTGACTAAAAAGGCTTGTAGGCATGTACACGAATAAGAGAGTGCCTCACAACACATGAAAAAAAAAGAGCACCCATATGGACTAGATGTCCATAACAAAGAATATTAATACAATAGGATGTTCATAATGCTCCTACACTTAAAAGACATTGCCCTCAATGTGGGCATGTACAAAACAACATCACGTAGAAATATCATATGCAACAACTCGTGGATTTAGAAATCAACATTATGTAAAAACAACATCTTCAAGAATTGGTAGAGGATCTAGAATACCCTTAAGATTAGTAGCTCATAAAAAAAAAAGTGTTTCAGGGTTAAAACAAATATACTAAGAGTAGTTTCATTCTCAATGCTAGAGCACGAAAAGCTCTCAAGAATTATATCGCATGCACATGCATTAGTAGACACCTATATATTGAAAGTAATCTCATCCTCCTTCCTTGCGTTCGAGGGATTCGGAGGTAGATTGAGAGAAACGAGTGGATTGAGCATATGAACAAGTAATGTGTGGAACAGTTCCTTGTTAATGTCTCTTTCTGTCAAAAGAATAATTTATTGACTTAGTGATGGATTAGAAGAGGATCCAAATGTGTTGTTATACTAAGAATTCTACACCTAGACATTTGAGAGTTCTGAATCATTTACAATTGACTTGAGTAATTGGATTACTCATGCTTAAAAATTATTTGGTTGAATAAGCCAAGTGAACAGAATTCACCGGAAATTGTTTATTTTGATCTATATTGCTTATAAGACACATGATTTGTGAGTCATCAGGATTTGTCTTTGAGAGTTGTGTGTATAAAATATAGAAGACCTAACTAATATCAAGGATAACCACTAAATTCAGTTGAAATTCAGTAGAACTTTGCAATCTCTAGATGTTGTTCTAGACGATTGTATAAAGTTTATATTGTTAAAGACAGATGTTATAACTGTCTTCAATTACTTATTTGATTGTAGAATTGACAATTCATAGTCTGGTCAAGAATCGGGTTGGAAAAATATTCTTTGAATCCAATAATTTTCTTTGTGGAAAAGATTTCAGAATATTTCTTATATTTCCATGTTGTACATATACTCCAGTATCTTTTAATGATTAAGTATAATTTTGGAATCCTGTAAATTATGATTGATGAATCATAAGATTCTAAATGCTATGATTGACAAATCATAAATGGTTCCTTATGGACATTAGAAGATTATAAGAAAATATGAGGATTCTTAAGACAATAAGTAATTCTTGATCAATTAGGAGAGTCAACGATTTAGATCTATTAATTGAACTCTAAATTTTTTTACTCCAATGCATATTTGAGATTATGTAAATCTCATAGACATTTTCATTAATTAATTGTTTACTTATGAGGAATTTGCGTACCTTAGTGGATGGAATTCTACTACAGATTTTAGTCAAAGAATGCTTGTGTACTGTTTTCAGCCTAAAATCTCTGGTTAATTAGGAGTAGTTAAGTCTATCATGATTGAATGGTTGCTATTTCCTTGCATATGTGCTAGGAATAGAGCGCTTAACTCAAGAGAGTATCTGGGGTACTCAGGACTAGGTTAAAGTCATTACCATAAAGATCAAACTAGCATTGATTGACAATAGGAAGGCTGATCATACAAGAAATATTATTGTGCTACAAGCAAGATCTATCAACAAAACATGAAACCAAGTACAATAAATGCCTCAACTTGACTAGAGAGAGAATATGAATGTACAAACTCGAGTAGAGAGAGAGGGCACAAAGAGCTTAGTCTCCAAATTTGCATTACACACAAAAATCATCATCTTCTCAATGAGAGTACATCACATATATATAGATCCATGGACTCTCCTCCTACTTTGAGTTGAATTGGAGTTATGAATCCACCTCTCAAGCTATCTAGACTTATTCAAGCCACCTCAATATATCTAATTGTGCCACCTAGTATTTTCATGCATTAAATGTGGCATGCAAAGTACAAATGGCAATTCCTATGGTAGCTCAAGTTTCTACTTCTACCTACCTTGAATATTTTATTCTAAGATGATTCTTTGTGAAAATTGTCAACATTTCCTAGCTAGTTTGAGGCCTAAATTGGCAATTTTTGTACATAGTTTTGGATCTAACCTTTCACACGTGTGAAAGAGACCTAGATACTTTTATTCTAGTATATATTTCATGTTGAAGAAGTCTCAAACTTCGGGACCTTCTAAATGACACTAAAATCATGTTATTTGGACATATAGGCCAAAATTGGCTATTTTAGGTTACTGGTGTCCTAAAATTGGGCTATATT
Source organism: Diphasiastrum complanatum (assembly GCA_029204225.1). Classification (NCBI taxonomy): domain Eukaryota; kingdom Viridiplantae; phylum Streptophyta; class Lycopodiopsida; order Lycopodiales; family Lycopodiaceae; genus Diphasiastrum; species Diphasiastrum complanatum. The sequence continues at coordinate 2,025,431 of CM055102.1, forward strand.
AGGCTGAAATTCGTGGAGAACAGGTTGGAGAAACCTTTTGTATGCTTCATTGAGATCAATAGATCATTGTCATTGTTTCTTCCTCCATTGAGAGCATTGTTGTGTGTATTGTCTTCAAGCTATTGTGTATGATCTTAGGTGCTTTCCAAAAGTGATAGGCTGATGTATTATGGACTGTATAATGCTATTTTGGGCCGCACTTGATGTTTATGGAAGTTTCCATTTGTGATAAATGCTTTTTGATCAAGTTCTTTGCATTCTAGGTAGCATAGAATGTGTTGCCAATTCCTAGCTTATGTAGTTTGGAGTGCAAGCATTCAAGCCAATGATCTTGGAGTTTAGATCCACTTAGGATCTGTATTTTTCACATGGTATCAGAGCTGGTTGGCTTCTATTTACAGTAAGTATTCCATTTTTGGTGATATTTGGATGTTTGATCAAGTTCTAGCATGATTTTGCATTGCTTTGTTGATCAAATCTTACTAACCTTTGTTTTGTGTGTTGAACTTGTGGATCAAAAGCATATTTCAGGTCTATTGAAGATCAGAGGCTGAAAAGAAACTATTTTGGTTCAGATCATAACACCTAATCATTTGTGATTGTGAGGCTTGTGCATATTCAATACTAACAATGTTCTTTTCAATCCTATTGTTGACAATCTCCATTCTTGGATGAACACTCTCCTTAAGTGGATGAAACTTCTCCTTAAGTGGATGACAAATGCTCTTTTGAGTGAGTTGTAATTCTCCTAAAGGCTGAGCAAAGCTCCCATTTGGATGAAAGATCCCCTTTTTTGGGTGAACATATTGTAAGCTCCATTGTGAAGAGCATATTGTAAAGATTGTCATCAATTTTGGCATAAATTTTGGTGTACTTTGTTGAGCATGTAAGTAACTCTCCTTATGTAATTTGATTGGAGCATTTGCTGGAAGGTGTTAACCATTATGCAAGTGTGTTTTCAGGTTCTTAACAGGTTGAGGAACATTCTCATGTGAAGTGATCTTAGATCTACATCTAAACACCAAGATTTGACAAGATAGTGAAGCTAGTCTTGTGATTCACTAAGTGTGCTCATTCATTCACCTCTAAATCTTGTATTTATCACTTGCTGGAGTTTACAAACTTTTAGAAGTGTGGTTTACATGTGGTTTTACAGGTTGAATCAATATCTTAGTGTGTTGATCATATGTTGATCAAGTTTGTTCATTACTAGGTAATCTTGGCATCCTAGTTTTGGGTATTTTCTAAGAATGCAAGTAACTCTTCACACCATAACTTGATTTGGTCACTTGCTGGAAAGTTTGAGAGCTTAAGCAAGAGTGTGTTCAGGTTGGTTTGATTTTGTAATCCATTCTTAGTGTGTGCAAAGTGTTGCATGTGTTTCAATCTTCCTTTCTATGCTTGGAAACCATCTAGGTTCAAAATAGAAGTGTTTTAGGGTCCTAAATCTTCATAGATATCTTTATCTATCATTTGTTGAGAGAAAAGTGAGTGCTAAGTGCTTTAGGACAGAACCTAAAAGTTGAAGAAACATTAGAATCATGGCTTCCAATGGTGGGATCATGCTAGAGTCTAGTGAAAGGTTGAGTTCATCAAACTACTCTACTTGGAAAGTGAGGATGGAGTCCTTACTTGAGTTGAATGAACTCATGGACATAGTTGCAGAAATTGAAGAGAGACCTCTCACACTTCAAGAGCAACAAAGGTTTGATAAGAAGGCCAAAAGGGCTCTTCATATCATTAAAATGAATGTTACAAATGAACTTCTCAAGGAAGTTGGAAAGTGTCAAAGTGCAAGTGAGGCATGGAATGCCTTAAAGAAGCTCTTTGAATCAAAGTCCACATCTAGGGTATTGACCCTAAGGAGACAAATATTTTCTAGTAGGCAAAGAGAGGGTGAAAGTGCTCATGCATTTATCTTGAGAGTTAAGTCCCTAAGTGATGATTTAGCATGCATTGATGAGAACATAAAAGATGGTGAAATAGTCCAAGTTATGTTGAATGGTTTGCTAAATGAACATGCTAACCTTGTGCAAAGTTTTGCCATTCAAAGAGTCTTGCCAAGTGTGGTTGACTTGCAAGAAATCTTATTGGCTGAAGAACATAGGTTGCAATCAAAGCTTGATGGTGCATCCTTGCAAGGTGGAGGTGAAGAGGCTTTCTTCACAAAAGGCAAATTCAAGGGCAAAGGTAAAGGCAAAGGGAAATGGTCCAAAGGTGGTAACTTTGATCATGATGATCACTCTTCCTCTTCCTCTTCTACTAAGAACAATAAGTCAAAGTTCAAGTGCTTTTATTGTGGGATAAAAGGTCATTTTGCAAATGAATGTTATAAGAAGAAAAGAGAGCAAGGAGAGAGGCAAGGAAATCTTACAATAGATGAGGAAGAACATAACACATGTGAATCACTTGTTATGACTTCAAGTTTGTTAGCCAACATAGATGATAATGATCCTTGGTGGATTGATAGTGGAGCCTCATCTCACATGACAAGACATAAGGAATACTTTACATTCTTATTGACTTATGAGGGAGAAGGTAACATCATCTACACTGCAAATGATGGTCAATGTGACATCAAAGGCATAGGCACTATTCCTATTTCCCTTTCAACAAATAGGAAAGCAAATCTTGAAAATGTTTTGTACATTCCTTCAATCACTAAGAATTTGCTTAGTGTAAGTCAAATGATTGACAAAGGACTTGATGTGGAGTTCATTGGAGATGCATGTTTGATAAGTAAATGTGGATCCTTGATTGCTCAAGGTAGGAGGCATGGTAAACTTTTCAAGCTTGATGCATGTGTGATCTCTAATCATGAAGGATGTATGGCTAGGGAGCAATTGACAAACCAAGAAGTTTGGCACAAGAGGTTGGGCCATCCCAACTTCAAATCTTTGGAGGTAATGGCAAAGAAAGAGCTTGTTCTTGGTCTCCCTAAAAGTCTTGTTGCAAACAATAGTGTTTGTGAACATTGTGCCTTGTCCAAATCTCATAGACTTGCTTATTCTAGATCTACTTCTAGATCTAAAGAAGCTTTTCAACTTGTGCATTCTGATATTCATTCTTCTAGTACAACTAGCAATGGTGGGGCAAAGATGTATGCAACTTTCATTGATGACTTTAGTAGGTATACTTGGATCTATCTTCTTAAAAGTAAGGATGAAGTGTTTGCTGCATTTGTCAAGTTCAAGAATGAAATGGAAAACCAATTCAATACAAAGATCAAATGCTTAAGATCTGATAATGGAGGGGAATACACCTCAAATAGGTTCAAAGACTTTTGTATAGCACATGGGATTAAGAGGGAGATGTCTAGTCCTAGGACTCCACAACAGAATGGAGTGGCCGAGAGGAAGAATAGAACCCTTTGTGAATGTGCCAAGGCAATGAGACTACATGCTAATCTTGCTAAGTCTTTTTGGGGGGAAGCTTTAGCATGTGCTAACTATCTATGTAATAGATGGACAAGTGCTTCCTTGGATGGTAAAACTCCTCATGAGGTTCTTTATGGTAGAAGGCCGAGTGTCAAGCATTGTAGGATCTTTGGATGTACATGTTTTGTCAATATCACACTTGATGATAGAACTAAAGAAGATCCTTCATCAAAGAAGGGTGTGTTTGTTGGCTATAGTGAAGTAAGCAAGGCTTACAAAGTGTACATTCCTTCTACAAAGAAAGTTGTCATAAGTAGGGATGTCATCTTTCATGAAGAGAATGTTTTCAATGTTGTTGATGTTGATGTTGATGTGCCTACTAATCATCATGATGTGCAAGATGTCTTGGATGAAGATGGAGATGCCACTCCAAAGCAAACTTCAAGGAAGACTCAAAGGCAAAGGGCTAAGCCATCAAGGCTAACCTATGATGAAAAAGGAAAGCAAGTGGTGGACAACTCTAACTTTGCTTTTCTTACCTCTTTTGATGAACCAACTTGTGTAGGTGAAGCAATTCAAAAGAAGGAATGGATCCAAGCCATGGATCATGAGCATCAAGCACTCATCAAAAGCAACACATGGAGGTTGGTAAAGCTTCCAAAGGACAAGAAGGCAATTGGTTGTAAGTGGATCTTCAAGATCAAGACAAATCAAGATGGATCAATCAACAAGTACAAGGCAAGGTTGGTGGCAAAGGGGTATGCTCAAGAATATGGTATTGACTATGATGAGACCTTTGCACCCGTGGCAAAGATGGTAACTATTCGAATCCTAATCTCTCTTGCAACTCTTTATGATTGGGATATGTGGCAAATGGATGTTACTAATGCCTTCTTGAATGGTGATCTTGAAGAAGATATTTACATGGAGCAACTCAAGTGGCAATTTCTTCAAGGCAAGGAAGATCTCGTTGAGGTTTGGTTTGAGCTCAAATGGGCTGGTTTTATTAGGTTTGATACTCAACTTCATCTACTCTACTTCATGTTGGATAGAAGTGTAGAAATCTATCTTTTGGTTTATGATGGTGACATTGTTTTCACTAACTATAGTGAAAGGTTGAAATCAAGCAATGATGAGATCTTGTGGGATGTTAATCATGTGTTTGAGAGGGAGTATCTTCAGAGGTTCAGATCTGAAGATGTTTATAAATGCAAAGTCCTTGATGTTTTATTGGAAGATCAAGATGTTGATCTTGAATTGCTTCATCAACACCAAGAGGCAAGTAGCAATTGGAAGCTAGTCAAAAGCATGAAAGGGGAGCCACATGGGCAAAGCATCTTGGATCTGTTTTTACAGGTCCTTGAAGGTTCAAGTAAGGTTCTTGGAGCAGCAAGGAAGTGTCCTTTTACTCTACCTTACTTGTTTAATCTCATGTATGAACATTGTCATGTCAATGTGTTGGAATTGTCAAAATTCAATGAAACTAGTTCCACAGTTTTGCATCTTTTGGATCTTGGAGATGGAATAGTTATCATTGCTGGTTTTTATGATCAAGTACATGCATTCATTCAAATCTCAAAAGATATGGAAGTGGTCAATATGTTTACTTTTGAGCAAAGTTCAAGATCTAGCATCCTAGTGTTGGCAAATTGGCAAATTGTTGACAATGTAGGATCAAGCGTTATATGCAAATCTTGTGGAGATACTTCAAGTATTTCAAGTTCAGGTTTTGCTCATTCAAATGGAACAGAGAACACATCATTTTGGCATTCATTCACTCAAGGGCTTTCGTGGATTGGAGATCTACAAAGGCAAGGTGGTGATGGAGGTTCATTCATGGAGATACATGGTGCATTCACTATGGGCATAGTGGAATGTGGACGAGGCATGCAAACACCTGTTGGTTACTTTCACTTACAACTTGTTTGCTGCTGTTTTACAGAGAACTCAAAGGTGGATACATGGAGGAATCCTTTCATTGTTATTCTATGTTCTTTTACATGTATCTTGTTCACCATTCTATGTAAAATTGATGTAAGAAATAGTGAAGCATCCTATATGGGCACTATTATCTATATCAATTATGTTGTACTTCATATTGTACATATTAGAACACTTGAAAAGAGATCTATCATCATGATGGAGATCATTCTTAGGTTGGAGCAAAGTAGTGTTGTAAAACTAGCAAGTTAAGTTGAAGAGGGAGTGTGAAAATTGTCAACATTTCCTAGCTAGTTTGAGGCCTAAATTGGCAATTTTTGTACATAGTTTTGGATCTAACCTTTCACACGTGTGAAAGAGACCTAGATACTTTTATTCTAGTATATATTTCATGTTGAAGAAGTCTCAAACTTCGGGACCTTCTAAATGACACTAAAATCATGTTATTTGGACATATAGGCCAAAATTGGCTATTTTAGGTTACTGGTGTCCTAAAATTGGGTCCTAAGTTCTAGAGAGAGGAGAGAGAGTCATCTCTCTCACCTATATTAGGCTGAAATTCGTGGAGAACAGGTTGGAGAAACCTTTTGTATGCTTCATTGAGATCAATAGATCATTGTCATTGTTTCTTCCTCCATTGAGAGCATTGTTGTGTGTATTGTCTTCAAGCTATTGTGTATGATCTTAGGTGCTTTCCAAAAGTGATAGGCTGATGTATTATGGACTTTATAATGCTATTTTGGGCCGCACTTGATGTTTATGGAAGTTTCCATTTGTGATAAATGCTTTTTGATCAAGTTCTTTGCATTCTAGGTAGCATAGAATGTGTTGCCAATTCCTAGCTTATGTAGTTTGGAGTGCAAGCATTCAAGCCAATGATCTTGGAGTTTAGATCCACTTAGGATCTGTATTTTTCACATTCTTTACTAAGCCAAAAGAGCTCAATCCATCTTTGGCATTTTTAGGACCCCTACTTACAACATTAGATAGATTTTTCCAATATTTCAACACTCCTCCTAAAAATGTATCTAATGTGGATCAAGCATCGATCTTGAGATAAGACCAAGATTAGATCTATGCTTTGAGAAGGCACTTTTGCAAAGTGGCTTTGTGAGAAGATCAGCAATACATGAAGATGTGTTGACATGTTCTAAGTTGATTTCATCTACAATGAGCTTTTCCCTTACAAAATGGTGTGCCACTTCTATATGCTTGCTTCTTGCATGAAAAATAGGACTGTTTGCAAGAGCTTGGGCCGATATGTTGTCACACTTGATCAAGGGAAGATCATCCTCTTTGATACACTTTAGCTCCATGATTAACCTCTTGATCCAAAGCACCTCTCTAGTTGTTGTAGTGAGTGCTTTCTACTCGGCCTCACAAGAAGATAGGGATATGGTATCTTGCTTCTTTGAAAACCAAGACACAAGATTGCTTCCAAGAAAGATAGTATATGCATTAATGGACATTCGATCCATTTTATCACTTGCAAAATCGGAATCCGAATAGCCAACAATGGTTAGATCTTCATTCTTGTACAATAAACCATAATCTTGAGTAGAAGATACATATCTTAGAACTCTCTTGGCCATCTTCCAATGTTGGATCTTAGGATCTTGCATAAATTGACTCAATTTGTGCACACAATAGCTCAAATCGGGTCTATGATAGTAAGCCAAATTAAGGAACCTATAAGACTGCTATGAAGTGTGATGTCCTCAAAGGATCTTTCATCACCTTTAATAGGGTCTTTTACATGTTGCTCCATGGGAGTATCTATGCCTTTACAATTTCGCATATTGAATTGTCTCAACATAGAAAAGACATATCTAGATTGACAAATAACAGCATACTCTTCATGAAAATCAATCTCAAGGCCTAAAATGTAATGGATCTCTCCTAGATCTTGCATTTTAAATTCTCTTCCTAATGCATCATTAGTTTCTTGAACTAGCATCAAACAACTTCCACTAAGAATAATGTCATCTACATAGAATAGAAGAATGACAATATTACTACCATCAAACTTTAAGTACATAGAAGGATCATAGTCACTAAGCACAAATCCTAATGAAAGTAGAAAGTTGTTGAATCTTGAATACCATGATCTAGGTGCTTGCTTCAAGCCATAAAGACTTCTAAATAGCAAATACACCTTAGATTTATCCTTGATGAATCCTTGAGGTTGTTCCATGTATATCTCCTCCTCAAGATAGCCATTCAAAAAAGCGTTGGAGACATCAAGTTGATACAATTTCCACTTAAAAAATAAGGCAAGAGTGATTATGATTCTTATTGTCACCATCAGCTTAGGAGATCAAAAGTACATGTGTAGGGCATCCCACACGTGTGAATTTTACAAATCCAATCTCAACCGAGTCCTTGCATTGACATATCGACCAAGTCTAAAGCTCCAATCTCGACAGAGAGTCTCGACCGAGTCTTGACATCTCATCTTGACTGAGTCTTGCTCTCAAATCTCAACCAATTCCTGATCTTGAATTTTCAACCGACTTTTGCTCTCACATTTCAACCAAGTCTTGACTTAATGTCTTGACCAAGTCTTGGCATTAAATCTCAACCGAGTCCTAACATCGTATCTCAACCGAGCCGACACCTAGCTCCTCGACCGGACTGATCCTGACATCCCATCTCAAATGAGTCTTCCTCTCAAATCTCAACCGAGCCATGAGCTTTGAATCTCAACCGAGTCCTTGCATTGACATCTCAACCGAGTCCACATTTCCATTCTCAACCGAGTCCTTGCATTGACATTTCGACCGAGTCTGACATCAAGTCTCAAGCGAATCCTGATATCCACTCTCAACCGAGCCTTTAGGACTTGGCATCTCAACTAAGCCGAGTACCTACCTTGAAAGTCAACTAAGTCTTTGACTAGACTTGTACCTAAGCCATTTGACACAAGTATTAGCCAAGTTTTTTTGCACTATGACTCACCTGAATACTGTGCAATTTGGTTACACACCAATCACCAAAATCTAAGCATTGTACCTTACCCTAAGTTTACATCCAAAGTCTTATTAAAAAAAACAAAAAAAAAAAAAAACAACCAAACACAACACCACCAAGATAGTCCAAACCTTCTACATAGATGCGAGAGAGTGGCAGAGTCAGGCGGGGAGAGGCAGGGGCTCGCGTGATGGCGATGCTGGAGAAGTCAAGCTGATATCGCTACAACGTGAGAGGGTGTAAGGAACGGGCATGGGAAGGAGGTTGCTCGCGTGATGGCGATATCACAAATGCATTTCGTATGGATGCAATCAAACGTGCTAGCAAATTATGCGAAAACCTGTACAATCCCCGGAAATGGACTTATATAGGGGAGAAAAATTGGCACGTGTGAATACCAGTCACACGTGGCCCAGTCAATAGCTGACATGTGGAACCACACGTTTGTATACGCAAGTGTGAAACTGCACGTTTGGATCAACACGTGTGGGAACCCACATGGCCGAATGGATCAGTGACATGTGTTCTCGCACGTATAGGCTCACACGTGTGATCACGTGACCCAATCAGTACCTGACGTGTGGGATCTACACCTCTGTATCCGCATGTGTGAAACTTGCACGTGTGTCCATGTGATCCAATGGTTTAGTGACGTGTGTTCTGGCACGTGTGATCTTGCACGTGTGGGCATGTGGGCGAATTGCAGATTGACGCGTATTGTAGCACATGTGGTCTCGCACATGTGGACGGTTGTACTACGCGCCATAGATCTAATCCGTTGTTGGATCGACGAGTGTACGGCTTGGATTTTCTTGATTTTAGCTATATAAATGTTGTTTGATCAGTTAAAATATTTCGTTAAGTTTTGGATTTTCACTCCCTGTATCTCACAGTGTGTGAACAGTTCTTTTTATTTGCAGTATCGCTACCACACGAGAATCTTTTAGAGATTCTAGACGATCTAAGATCCCTCGCGTCGTTCCGATATCAGGTCATTCGCCAATATCGCCATCACGCGAGGAAGTCCTGATTGTCTTCTGACTCCCTGCCGCCCCGCATCGTAGCGATACTCAACCATATTGATCATACTTTCGAGATGGCCACGTCATCCTCTAATACTTTTGATTCTGCTTTGCACACCTTCCTCGTTGATATCCGGTGTTGGTAACTACATAGGTCACTATAAAACATATTTCAATATGTCTTTTGATATTGAGAGGTTTGGATCAGAACATAAATCATATTTTCCAGTGTTGTATAAGGAGTATTATGATAGTCTGAATCAGTCTATGTTGATCATGGATAATCTACGATTCATCCATTTCCATGACCTAGTACTTGCCCAACCATCGTCAAAGCAAAGCCATAACCGACGATTCACGAAAATTGTGAGTGATTTTAAACGTGTGGTCCATTGTGACTAGCACAATCGATCATGTCGTTTTTTGCAGGAAGGCATGGGCTTTGTGTTTTATCTTTGTGCTTATTCCTGATGAGGCAAGAACTTCGACGCTTAGCATTGAGGGTGCCTCATCATCAACTGATTCTGTGATATCAGAGTCAGCTATTGTTGATGACGCCTTGGGTGCTGACGAGGAGGCAAGATTGGCTTCAATATACGACCCAGTCGAGTCTTGTGCATTGTGCATTTTTTCCTTATCTGACGTGAATCCATATGACAAAACCAAGACTCTCCTCGATTTGCCAATGTATTACATGAATAGTGTCGCATACCTCTCACTGAATGATGTTGGAGATGTTCTTGATTTGAGGGAGGACGAAATATTATCAATTTTGTCTAATTTCATCAAAGAATTCGAGGACTTCATAGATCTCGACGGTGATGATGATCTACGTGCCTCTACTGATTACAAAGACGGAGATGAATGGATGGATGGGACTGAAGCACTATAGTCAATCATGTCTGAAAGCAGGGCATACCAGGCAAATTTGCCCGATGAGGAGGAATTTATGAAAATCCAGAGCAGATATGTGTCACAGTCTTCGAAAACTAGTCCATCCAGTGCTTCGATGATCATTGTTGCTGGTCATGATCTACATACTGCTGCACTTATTGAAGCTGATGAGCGTGATCTGGTAGGTAAATCTGGTTTTATCTTAATGAGATTTTTATTCAAATATAGTCATTTTGTTTTACAAGACATGTGACCTTTGCTCGTATTTTACAGGATACTGTTGAGGTGGATGCCTTTGCAACAAGGCAGGGATATTTGAGGGAAGGCCAGAGATCACGACAAAGGTATTCATCCCTGTCCAATTATTTGAAGTGCTTTGTAAATAAAGAGATTTGCATTCATCATAGCAAATTTTCTTCAAATGTTGTGACAATAATAATAACAATTAAAGCGTTATCCTATTTCTCGAACGGGCATAAATACCCTCCGAATACATATAAAATTATTTTTGTGAAGAGAGACATTGCCATAAAAGTGTTTGGCTATGTAGTTGAGGACGTTCCGAAAAGGTCTTTCTCCTTAGCTGTTTTCTTTGGATACATTGACTTGAAAAAAAATAGATCGATTGATTTTCTATATCCATATGATAGAAAAAAATTTCTTCATGACCACACAACAAAGCTGATCATTAAAGACAAAGAGAAACAATGATTTTGCCTTGCATTGTACTACACGATGCGATATAATACATATATTTTTTTTCGTCTGATATCATGCAATTTACTATGGGTTGACTCTTGCATCAATATTATTTTCGTCTATAAATTTGCACGCCTTTCTGAATTTCTGATAATTTGTTGATCTAGCTTTATATCGGATTTGAATACGCCTGTAGAACCATTGAAATAGTTGGATGATTTAACTATTTTTGAGATGTTCCACCGCGTTGTGTATTTCGATGAAATGCTGCTCTGGCTTGCCAATGCGATTTCCCCATTCCTTGTGATGACCAAATACTTAGACTTCCGTAAGCTTTTGCAAAAAATGATGCATGATGTCGTAAAATGTGCTACAATATTAGAGATACAAATATTGTCATATTAATCATTTTAAATTTAGCATATGTGCAATGAGATTATAAATCGAAGAGTTAGTTACATTGAAAAGAGATTTACCATATAATGCGTAATATGATCTTCACCCCAGGCGTCTTTAACTGCATCCACAAACTCAATTGTTGATTTCTCAATTAGTAGGACATCAGTATCAGATAGTTTATCTTTTCTGAGCAATTTGGCCATGTTGTCAAGCTTTGTCCAGACTTCAACTTTTTTAATCCTCGTTGTTCCTTTTTCTTCAAAATCCTTTGTGGCATTGAGTACATCTATCCAAATTGAGTACTGGATTTTAGTTGGTTTTCTGGAATGATTTGATAAGAAACAACGAGCTTTGGATCCTCCTATACTTGGTTTGCATGGGATGTTTCCCGTTTTTCTTGAAAGCTTCTCGTCCTTTTGTATTTTAACGTGTCTTTTATGAAGTCCCGCTTTTGATCAAACTTCTTCCAATCGAGCTCTATTTGGCTAATGACTCTGGCTTAGTATTCCAAGAAAACCAGATATGAAGGTATATCAATTTCTTGATAATTCTAACCTCTCCATGTAGTGTACAAATGTGAACATTTTTAAGCGGAATCGGTAATACTGGTTTCCAAGTCGGATCTTCTATATCCCTTGAAACTCTCGTGCTCTTCGACATGTCATGTGTAGTTTTCATGCAATAGAGGCATGGATGTTTTGAATTTGCTCCATTTGAGATGTTGAACATGCACTTCAACGACTTCAGGTCTCCAGCCAAATGCCATTCCACCTTAAAATCACCTATTCCAGGGACATTGAGTGGTGTGTCGCTCATATGATTCTTAATTATCTCTGGATATTCTGTTTTACTAAAAATCCAAAATAGAATGTCATGATCTTCTTTTAAAACCTGTTTGAAACGCAAAATCATGAACTATTTTAGGAGAATTGAACTCAGACCTATAATAACAGAACAATATTAGCTTAAAACACAAAACCATTAATTCTTGAAATGAATTAGTTGCTAGTACTCAATAGAATAGATTTAAACCTGGAAAGCTGCCAACCACCAGATATTATTTTTGGACTGCACACTGAAATAAAGACTCTCCGAGTTTATCGTATTGCTTAATGCTCCATTCATAAGTGTAACACTAACCCTTTCCAGCTTTTGTCCCTTTATTACTTCTGATTCATCTAACTTGAGAACTAATATCAATTTTTCAACACTTTCATTTGTGATTCCATAAAACTTTACAATAAATCTCAGTAAATGATTCAGATCTACAAACATATTGTTGGTAGAATCATATGACAAAGTGCCATGTTTTGAGTTATAAATTTCATGAATATGGTAAGGAATACCAATGATGTTTTGCAAACCCTTGTTTAACACATCCCTCTCTAATTTGATTTGAAAGGGCTGGGGAATAGGAAATTTTTTCATATGTACTTGTCCAAATGCCTCTTTGATAATTTTAAACATTGTGTCATATGCATCCCTGCTAATACCAGAATAATCATATGCCCCTTGTATCAATTTTCGGTCAATGATCTTGCCAACTTCGCCCATAAGGGCCTCTGCAATCTTGGACTTGATTCAAGAATATCGTTGATTTCCAAGTAGACTCGTTGTTGACTTGGCTGTAAGTACTGCACTCAAAGACTTTTCAATCATGTCCTTGTCTTTCAGATTTTCATTGGTGACTAAAGCTAATCTGCAAAAGAAAAATAAGATTTAGAAAAAAAACAATTCAAAACCATTGAGTGCTAGATGAAACAAAACACATGAATAGTTTAAAACATAATCTTACTTGAAAGCATATATTCTTTTTTTCCGTTGAACCCCACTTGTTGAAAGCTCGTCAATACTTTTTAAAATAGCTCTTTTTCGCTTATTGTTCAGTATTTTCTGCCGTAATGTGTTTACTTCTACATTTATTTGACAATATGAGGTACGCAATGTTTGTACAATTAGTTTCATATTGTCAGTCTCTTGGTTGAGGTTTAATATAATATCTTGCAAACGAGAATTATCTATCTTCAAGATTTCATTCTCTTCTTTTGTTTGCAAAAAAATAGTTTCTCTTTCTTTCACAATAACCCAATAGACCATTGTGTCCTTCACACAAAAACAGTATGAGTTGTGTGATCGATCTAAAATTTGGATGTTGCATTGAGCTTGGATCGATTGGATACAAACTTCCTTCAACCCATAGATCACAATGTTTCCTGTCTTCCATCCTTTGGTGAGCTGGTAAGGTGGAACCCTTCGGATTTTTTCTCGACAATGGAGCATATTCTGTGGGAAGATCAATATGGAGATGATATTTAGACATCTTAATAATCGATAGATTAATCTAGTAGAAAACCAATTTGTTATATATCTTGTAAGTTATTAAAACTCGTCTTAATTAAAAAAAAATTAATTGAAAAAGTTTGAAATGACCTTGGCGCTCTTTTTGATCCATCACACTCCATGTTTCTTGTTTGATATGCAAAATCAATGCGGATTCGATGTTGTGCTCCATTCATGGCAAGAGGGTGACACTGATGCCCAAGGACATGCTTGTTGTCATGAGGCTTCGAAGCACCTATGACAGCATTTTTAAGTCTGGATTCACACAGAGGCAAGTTCCTCTTGAAAGGGGGCATGTCCCACCCCGCAAAAAGAGAAAGCAAGCATAGCCCAAACATTCGCAACTCAAGCCCAGGTCTCCCAGCTCTTCACCCTCACCTCCTCCCATTAGAAAAGATCTGGCTAGTACGTCCGAAATTCCACTGGTTGAGAGTCCTCCCGTAACCTCTGATCTTCAACTGCACGATTCTCCTTCTATACATGAGGATGACCTAAATACAGTGGTAGACATGATTGTTTCTGATGTTGATGCAACTGATAAAGAGTTGCACATTAGACTTCCGAATGAACCTAAAAACACATTTTTTTATTCTGAGAGCTACATTGATTTTGACCTGTATATAGTCAAGAAAATAGATGATCTCGGAGGGGAGTTTATGTTTTGTATAGACAATATTAATTTTGCAATGCATATCAAAGACCCGCATTGTAGGGAGCTAAAAGAGAAGACCTCATATATCTCAGACACAGTAGTTGAATCTGCTTGTGCATACTATCCACATAAATATACATATACAGTCACGAAGGAGATTTCTTTTGTATCTCCATTTTTTGGGCATCTGTTGAATAAAGAGAGGAAAGCCAGAAGGCTCTTTAGGCACACCAGCAAAGAGGCATCAATGTTCATCATCCCATACTGTTCAAAGTAAGATAGTTTCTTCTTGTAAAGTCTATTTTAAGTAAGATTTTTCTTTTGGAAACTCTTATAGATTCTAGTAATTCATTGCTTGTCTCTTTATGGCAGCAAACATTGGAGTGTGCACGTCATATCCATGAAGGTGGATTCAATTGAAAGCTGCACACATGTGTGCATGACAATGAATTCTTTGCATGCCACCCATTCCATGATTAAATCCATGTACAAAAGGATGGTGGAGCTATTGCCCAGGCCAGATGGGTTGGTTGTAAATACCAACATAGAGGTTGTTGATGCAAAGGTAAAAGGAATCTTTTTACGTATTTTATTTGCATGATGGCATGTAGTTTAGAATTATATTGAATTATACTTTAATAATTTTTCGCTGTGATTTCTCAGTCTTTGCAACAAGACGATGCTTTCAGTTGCGGATGGTATTCAATCTGGAACGTTAAATCGTTCTTGGATTGGTTATGGTGCAACCTCCAGATGGTAGTATCCATGAGGTATTTTTTTCAATGTTCCAGTATCCTGATGATATATTGTTAACTTTGTGAATTTATATATTTAATAACATTGGCTAATACATACATACACTCGATATTTTTTTTTGGAGTTCCAATGTCCTGAGGTATCAACAAATGCGATTCATCAGTATCGGCATGAAATGTTGGAAATTTTACTATCACGTGCAAGGCCCTACAAGCATGAAGGTGCCTCGGATGAACCTGCTAGGGGATCCGTGGATAAGGTTACAGTGCTCAAGGATATGCCTCAGGCACCTTTGATTGAAATGTAAATATAGTTCTGACAGACACATAGAAATATATCATCACATGATGATCCATAGAACAATAAATAGGCAAATAGAAAGTGGGCTATTACTGAATGCCACAAATATATTATATCGATTTCAAAAACAATGTACATTTTTCAAAATACTAAATACAAATTGCTTGATGAAATCTTAAAGTCATTTGAGACTTCTTTGTATTCCTTTTTTTTTGAAAAAGTACATTGATGTTGCTCGTATATCATCCCAATGTTTATGCAGTTTCAACAATTTCTACGCTTCTATTTAAGTCCTTGCACTCTATGCGACTTTCTGTCTTGGTCTTACCTGTACATCAAAGAAACTTGTTAAACAATATCAACATTGAGAATGTCAAATGAAATATTGCAATACCGAAAACACTGAAACATGTTTAAATAAAATCATTGAAAGTCATTTCAAATGAGTACTAGAATAAATACACATACACCTACCAATCTCTCGTTGACTCAAAAACAGAAGTGTTTAGGAATATCATATTGCAACAATGTAAGCTCTGATCGAATGTGATCGAGTGTCTTCTTTCACCTCAATTGTTGTAAGAGTAGAATTATTTTTCCTCGCTTGAATTTCTATTTGATCTTGATGATTCACTGTAAAATCCTGATCCAATGCTTTCCATCCGTTGCCAACTTTGGACCATCTTCTATAATAAAATGTTAAAGAAAGCACTTGTTTTTCTATAAGATATCTAAATTTTATTGACGATCTATTAACTATGCACTCAATATTGCCATTACTCTTTTTATTCCAATGATCATCAAGGAGGCTTGATAACATATTGTCTGTTAAATCACTACAAATAAACATTGTCACTGTTTTACGAATATTACATTCAACAAAAAAATCAACAAAAATTGCATTAGGCAAAAACCAGTGCAATCTATTGTTTTTTGAACCTGTGCTACATTTCATACAGTTTTGAATGTCCATAAAAAACCTTGATCGGAAGCTCTCTACTATGGTGGAATCTGGAGGAATCCATTCTTCGCTTGAGAAAGAGGGTAATGGTATCGCCTCTAATTTTCCACCTAAACTAGATGGTGTGTAAAATGAATCATAGAAGAAAATACAAGAATCCAAAAGTAATCTCGTGGAGCGGTTCTTGTATTGCAGAAGACCAATATCAGAATGAATAACGTCCATGATGTCGACAAGGGATTGTATAGGTTGCCATTCGATTATGCTTGATGAATACAAATCTGCACAAATCCATAAAACTATATGTCATTTAAATACCCAGATACACGTCTAAATGATTAATGCAAAGCTCAAAGCAAAAAAATTCTCCAAAACTTACAATTGCATTTGAGTCTGTCATTTGAACTTACGCCTTCCACTCTAATTTCCTTATGCATGTAGACATGTTGAATCAAGACCTCTGAAATGGATCGACCACCGGGTGAAACTTTGAAGTCTAAAATTCTACCTTTCCAAAAATTCCTATAATCCATATTTGATTTTCTCTTTTTACCAAAAACACCTCTTGAGGAGGGATGCATTAGAACCCAGTGAAATTTTCTATAGATACATGGTATCCAAGAGCCATCAGAGTCTTTTTCATTACAAACAAAAACTGAGACAATATTACTTTGTGGTCTACGACTTCCGGAAGCCATTACAAAGCTAAAAGAAGATGAACAACAGAGTTTGGAACAAAATATAGTTGAATCAGTATGAAAATAAATAACCAAATTTGTAATAAATGTTGGCGGTCTTTCGTAAATCATATATGTTAGTCTAACTACAGTTAGATCAAAATAGACTTACTTTAACCACAAGTGTTAGGTCTCGGGCACTTAGGAAACTCATGGGCAGCAATTACGGTCCAATCACAAGTCAAGACCCTGCCCGACGGGAGTTTTAAATTGTATAAAAATATGACCGGAAAGTTCCAAAAAAAAAAATCGACCGGTAACAACGTTACGATCTTTCACAGGTGTAAATATATAACTGGGCCAAGTACACGTCGAATAGTTGAAAAGTCAAAAACAACATCTTGACAAAAGGCCCTTTTGGTGCTCAAAACTCCTCTAATGATTATAATCAACATTGCGTAAGCGGCTGCCATTCACCGGAGTATCAAATCGTTTTCCATCCAAGTGCTCAAGAATTACTACGCCATAGTTCAAGATTTCCTTCACTTTATCATAATGGTGCAGGGAATCTTATTGGAAGATTCAACTTGGCCATTCCCTCTGGGATACTAGGGAGTACTAAATCTGTGTATAACAAAAAACATCTTCTAGTAAACACTTTATTGTTTGATTAACAAAGTATGTACCCCGGTCACTGACAATCTCGATCGGACATCCAAATCTGATTATAATATTTTGACATAGAAACTTGCCATAGATTTCGCATCAGCAACTTTGACAGCTTTGGCTTCAACCCACTTGGTCATGTAATCAGCTGCTACGATGATGTATCAGGCCTGAGATCCTTGCGCGACAGGGTGAATAGGTCCAACATAATCTAGTCCCCATTTTTCAAACGGTGCTTGCGATAAAACCGGATGCAAGAGTTCATAGTTCTGTCGAGTAGGCCGTCATGCTCGCTGGCAAACATCACATGTCTGAATAACATTTTATGTGTCCTTGTGAAGTTTAGGCCACCAACAACCTAATTGTAAAAGTTTGTGAATAGTAATATCTATAGAGAAGTGTCCCCTCCACTCATGCCATCATGTGAAAACATGATTAAATCTGGTACTTCATGAGGTAAAACACACCTTCGTAAAATATTATCTGATCCACGATGATACAATTATCCTGCAATTAATTGATAAGGTTGAGTCTTATGAATCAATTGTCTCTTCTGTACTTTTGTCAGGGAGTCATTTGGTTGTCCTAGCATCAGGTACTCAACAATATCTGCTGCCCACTCAGGACTGCTTCAACATTGAATAACGCAGCATCTGGCAGTTCATCATCCACTTCAGTGTTAATGGGTGCGGATTCGATTCGTGAAACGTGATCGGCTAGATAATGTTGTTTCCCATTTCAAACTACAATTCGAAAGTCAAATTCAGTCAATAACAATAACCATCTTGCAATACGTCCAGTATTGTACGTCTTGTTTACCAAGTAAAGTAACGGTTGATGATCCGTATAAAATGCAAAGTGCATTTCCATGAGGTAGTGACGAATTTCCGAACAGAAAAAATCATGGCTGCTTTGATCTTCTCATCAAATTGCAACTGCAACTTTTCCATCTGTTTTTGCTGGTTCTTCCCAAGTTTCTCGAGCTCATTGAGCATCATTTCTATAGTAGCATTGGCATTCGTTGATGCAATAGTGGTGGATGTCGTAGTAATCTGCCCTGTTGTATAAGGCAACATACTGATATTTGGCTCCTCATCTGAATCTTCATCCTCGTCCCGAATTGCATCGTCCATAGCATTTTGCAAGAGTGCATACTCATTATGGCATTTCAACTCACGTCTGATCCATTTAGGTAGATCTGACAAAAACCACATAATCATGGCATTTTCGTTAATCAGCTCAGGTTCGCATTCAGATCTAAGACATTTCACCCATTCAATATAATCTCGAACCATTTCTTGCTATCCCATTTTAATTTTACTTAAAAGTAGAAAAGGGTCTTCCATAAACTTTCGCTGTTTGAACCGTGTGATAAGGGCTCACTTAACAACCTCCCAATCTATATACTCAGTTTCGTCTCGGTCATAGTACCAATCTTGTGCTGCGCCTGTTAAGGCCACAGGAAACAATTTAAGCTTATTTTGAGGATAAATCTCACCATAGACCTCACAGGATTCAGCATAGATATGAAGAAATCTAACTAGATCTGTTAATCCATTATATTTGGGTAGATCCAAACGGGGTGCTCTTCTAGCAATAATTGGATTGACTTCCTGTAAACCACCTCCAAGATCAGCTCCAGGGGCAGCCATCTTTACAAATTTAGATTAAGCAGACAATGAGATTAGATCTAGATTTTTTAATCACAACTATCTCAGATCAGATCTGCTAGATCTATTCCATTTTTCAAGAATCTGATTCTATATCATGAAAAAGTTTTCGAGATTTGATCAATCGATACTTCTCAAAAATGATAAATCTCTCAGAATCCAGTTCAAAATATATCATATTTGATCCAAATTTTGACAGAGACTTGATTTGAAAAATTAGAAACTTAAAATAGGTCTGGTGAAGGTTCACTAGGCGAAGATTGGCTCGACAAAGGTTCAATAGTGGTATTTTGGGCAAAAAAAACTATCTGAACCTTGGGAAATAACCTTCGCCAACCTCTCAGGTGAAAGATCCGATTGCTTTTTCTTTCATTTCTATTCTACACTCTAGTTTCACTCACACAGGTCACAGAAGCTAGATAAGCCATTGACAAGCAAGGCAACCTATAGTTTTGGTAAGAAAAATAGACTAGAACTTTGATTTTTGGATCTTATGCTACTCATTCATAGATCAGCCATGAGAAATAATATCTAATTCTTATGGATTTATAGACCATAAGTAGCTAAACTCAAACATGAATCTAAACTAAGATTGCAAGAGAATGAATGGGCGACTTCAATAATAGATGTTATAAGACAATTTAGTGTTAAATTTTTTAAGTGATTATGCTATAACTTTCAATTGATAGAGAATATTTTGTGCACAATTGTTCAATGCACCTGAAATAGGTTTATTGTAACAAGAATAAAAAGGATCTATTGATGGTAAATCACTTGCTCTTCTTTAGTGCTACTTCGAATCAAGTGTTGTAATGCTACTCAAACCAATCGTTGTTAATACGTATGCTCTTGCCTTGCTCCAATGGTTGCTCAAACAAATCTACCATTGATCATGACAAAGATCAGAAGTGTTAGCCTCAACACGAGTTAGAGAGAGAAAGATAGAGATATAACAATCAAAAAATATGTGGATCCAAAATGGCATGAGATTGCTACAAAGCTTTGGTTCTTCCTCACAAAATATGAGGAGAGCTACACATATTTATGGAGTTTGAGATAGCTCGAGGTAGAACCACATCCATCCATCATTTAATGACATCTAAAGTGAAAACTAGAGTCTATGTGACATTTGTCACTTCTCATGCATGAAACTCTACCAACTTTTTCCAAGTGTGCTAGTTCTAACTAGATATGTACAAATCATCATGCATGTGTCCATTACACTTTGTGAATGCCTTGCATGTCACTATGGATCACTTACAATTAATGCATGTGAATTGCCACAAGTTTCTACAAGCATAATTTTGCTAATTCTATGTCTACAAACTATATGCAAGTTGTACTCATCATTCTAGATGTGACATCTCCATGTAGCTCAAGTTCTATCTAGGCCAAACTTGGCATTTTGCATTTATGAACAACATACTTGCATGGTACAATATTTGTAGCAAGCCTAAAGACAAGATGGATTATTTTTCCATTTGAACACTCCTCCTAAAAACAGTCTATATAGATTTTTGATATGCTCTATCACTTGCAAAATCCGAGTCAGAATAACCAACAATAGAAAGATCTTCACTTTTATACAATAAACCATAATCAAAGGTTGAAGATATATATCTAAGCATTCTCTTGGCCATTTTCCAATGATAAATAGTAGGATTTTGCATAGACTGGCTCAACTTATGAACACTAAAGCTTATGTCAGGTCTAGTTATTGTGAGCCAAATTAAGGAGCCTATAAGACTCCTAAAAAGTGTGATGTCCACGAAGGATCTTTCATCACTCTTGTTAGGGTCTTTTACATTTTGCTCCATAGGAGTTTCTATACTCTTACAATCTAACATATTGAACGTTTTAAACATTGAAAGAGCATACTTTGATTGACATACAAAAGCTTTATCTTTAAGAAAGTCAATCTCTAATCCTAGAATGTAGTGAATTTTTCCAAGATCTTGCATCTTGATATCATCCGCTCCTGGAGACTATCGTGTTCATCCATTCGCTCTTCATTACTAATGCAAAACGTCGAAACTTTGAATTCTATTGGTAGTATGGGATGCATTCCATACACAAGATAGTATGGAGTCTGCCTAGTTGTAATCTTTTTAGCAGTTCTATATGCCCATAAGACAGACGGTAACTTCTGATCCCAATCAGAAGAATGTGTTTCTGTTACTTTATTCAAAATTTTACATAGAATTATATTTGCTCGCTCCGTAAGCCCATTTGCTTTTGGATTATATGGAGTGGTTTGGCGATGTGTAATAGAAAAATATGACAACATGGCTTCAATGGTCTCATTAAGAAAATGGGTTCCCCTATCGCTAACAAGTTATAAGGGACAACCATATCGCGTGATAATGTTTTGGAATAAAAACTTTGCTACAGTCTTAGCATCGTTCTTAATTGTGGCTTCGGCCTCTACCATCTTGGTAGCATAGTTCGTGGCAACGAGTATGTAACAACGACGATTTTTACGCATGATCGGTTTGATAGGTCCTACAAAATCTATCCCCCACTTCTCAAAGGGTGTTAAGGAAATAATTGGAGTAAATGGCCAATGTGTTGCAAAGCTGGGTTTCCCCATCCTCTGGCATGCATCACATTTTTTAATGAATAATTTACCATCTCTATAGATGGTAGGCCACCAATATTTAGCATTGAAAATCTTTTTTGCAGTGTTTTTAAGATCATAGTGACCTCCCGAATCTTCATCATGTAATGCACTTATTACAGCGGTTGTCTCGGTTGGTTCTAGACATCGGTGGAGACTATCATCAGTTCGTAATTTACACAATATACTATTTACAATCGTATAAGGTCCTACCTTAGAAAGAAAAACAGTTTTTTGTTGTTTATTATAATGTTCAGGATATATCTGGTCCTGTAAGAAATTAATAACGTCCATATATATTGATGTTTCTGATTGAATATGCATTATATGTTCATCTGGAAATTCATCATAAAATTGATTTTTTGTTTGGAGGCGGGATATATAATTAGCATTTTGATGATCCTTGCCTCTTCTTAATTCTACTTCATAATTAAACTCATCTAATAATAATATCCATCTAGCTATTCTACCCGAAAGATCAGGTTTATTCACTAAATGTTTTAATGCTTAGTGATCTACGTAAAAAACAAAAGGGTATCCTAAAAGGTAATGTCTAAATTTCTTTACTGAATAAATCATCCCTAGTGCTTCTCGCTCTGTAGCGGAATAATTCTTTTCTGATGCAGCGAGTTGCCTTCCTGCATAGTAAATTGGATAATCTATATTTTGGTCATCTTTCTGACTAAGCACTACACCTATTGCAAACGATGATGTGTCTACATATAAATGGAATTTTTTAGCCCAATTTGGAGGTCTAACCCCAGTGGCTTCTGCTAATGACTGTTTCAATTGATCAAAAGCTTGCTAATGGTCTTGTGTCCAATGGTACTCAACAATTTTTTTTAGTAAACTTGTTAAAGAAGTTACTATTATAGCATAATCTTCAATTATCCTTCGATAGTAACCTACATGTCCTAGAAAACCTCTAAGCTCTCTTAAATTGGTTGGTTCTAATAATTCTAAAATCTTTTTTATTTTTTCAATGTCGGCTTGTATACCATCCTCCAAAATTTTATGCCCTAAAAGGATGTCTTCCCTCATCCCAAAGTAACACTTAGCTGGATGCAGTTTAAGAGATGTCTCTTGACATTTTCTCAATGTTTTCTCTAATGTATCTAAATGGTTTTTAGTTGATGAATAGACACAAAAGTCATCCATGAAAATTTTTAAAAACTTTCTTAAAAAATTTTGAAAAATATTTGTCATCATACGTTGGAATGTGACAGGTGCATTACAAAGACTAAAGGGCATTCGCGTATATGCGTACGTCCTCCAATCAGTAGTGAAAGTAGTTTTGGATCTATCTTCCTCTTTTATAAAAACTTGGTTATAACTTGAGAATCCATCTAAAAATCTATAACGTTCATGACCAGCTACCTGGTCAAGAATGGTATATGTATACGGTAGAGGATGATAATCCTTTGTTGTAGCAGCATTTAGTTTTCTAAAATCTTGACAAACTCTAATCTTGCCCGTCTTCTTCTTAGGTACTATAACTATTGGTGGCACCCACTCGCTGCTTAGAACAGGATATATAATACCCGCTCTAAGACATCTATCTTATTCATCTTTTACTAATAAGGAGTACTTTGGATTCAATCTATATTGATGTTGTCTAACAGGTATTGTTCCCTGAATAAGATCTATTCTATGTTCATCCCATTTAACTGGTATTCCTATTAAATCATCCATCGACCAAGCAAACACGTTTTGGTATGTTTGAAGAAGCAATATATGCTCTTCACATTCCTGGTCCAATTGGTGTTTATATAGATTCAAAGTCTTACCTTTATTTATCTACCATCCCCTTGGTCAGACTTGCTCTGGTTCCACCCAGAACTTCTCTTGACTTGGATGTTGTCGGTATTTCTTCTTCCTCGTCAATCTCATAGCATTCTATAAAATTGATCCATGATTCAGCAGGTCTAGCTAACTCCTCATCCCATCTCAAAAGGTGACCCCCTATTGGACTGGTTGTGAGAATACCTGGAAAAAATATCTGTTTGGTAGACCAATTTATAATAGCATCTGCTTGATATAACCATGGTCTTGAATAAGGTGGTGTATCTATTGGATTTATGACAAGGAAATTCATAACAAACGTCTCTGTCTCTATAACTACGTTAATACCTTTTAGCTCACCTACTGGTATACATTTAGTCGCATCTGCTAAATGGATTTCGTGATAAGTGATAGGCTGTATCTGGTTTTCTAATCCTAATTCTTTAACCATTGTTTTCGTTACTAAGTTGATACTGGATCTTGAGTCTATTAGTATTCTATCTATGGTCTGATCTCCTATGATTGCACTAATCTCTGGAACTCCACAATCTCCTCTATCTACATATTCTACTCTATTATTGTATGCAGGTATACTTAGTGTAACTAACCTCTCCCCTTCCTCAGTCCCTATTGACTGAAGCCCTTCTTCCTCTGAAGTATAGCTCGAGGAAGATGTAGGTGTCTCACCTTCGTACTTATCTTTTTTATGGAAATTCTTTTATGACTTTTTCCTGTCGGTGTCTCCATCTGGGATCTGAAGGTAATCTCCTTCTTCTTCTAGTGGGTTATAACATCGGCCTGATAGAGCCATGGTCATCCTAATAACACTTTATATGATGATTGTCTCGTAGTTTTTAATATTATAAAATCCATAAGAAACTTATGGTCTCCAATATAAACTGTAACCTGAGCCAGTTCTCCTATTGGTAATCTTTTAGTTGCATCAGCTAATCTTAAATGTCTTAAGGTGGGTGCTATTCTATGATGAATGCCTAATTCGTATGTTGTTTTTTCAGTCATTATATTTACACTAGATCCGGAATCTATGGGTACATGATCTAAGATATAGCCATTTATTACTACTTGAATCTCTGGTTGGCCTTCATCACCGTAATTAACTAATCCTATGTTGACTACTGGTAACTTTGCTTTTCTCTTCTCTTTTTATTTCGAAAAAATTGCTTCATTTCTTTCTTATAATATTGGTTATCGTCTAATAATTGTTTAAAGGTTATATTGGGCATTCTAGAAACAAGTCTTCGATAATATTATAAGAATGATTTCTAAGTGGCGACAGATCTCTAGGTATCTCGCTACTTATAACTGGATCTGAAAATGTCACTTTCTTAACTTGTCTAGTTTCTTCGTCTAAAAGCTACTTAGCTTATGAACTAATATCAACATCATAATGTTTTCCACTAGACTTATCAAGCTTTAATTTTTTATTACTAGGAATTTTTACTAACTGTTCTGCGACCTTCGACATAACTGGTTATCCAAAGATATTTGGGTAAATTGACATCCAAGAACACCAATGATGAAACGATTTGGTCCAGGTCTGCAACTGTAAAAATTACTTTATCTTCCAGGCTCTTCAGACATCAGGTAAACAGTCAGAACAGACAGCAACTAGCAAATAGATTCATCTAGCAGAATCACATTGGCTAAGGATTCTTCTTAATCAAACACAGAGAATTAGTTTTTATTGCAGAAAGCAAACAAATCAAAACATCAAACAATCTGATTATCTGAACACATAGCTCATTCAGAGTTTGAAGGAAGTTCTGCTAAAAGTTATGCTTAGCTTCGGCTAATTTCCTGCACACATTAGTCAAAATTGTTACTTGCTGGTGTCACCTGAAAATCCATGTTAGAGTAACTGAAATTCAGTATAACGTAAGAAATGTGTGTGAAGCAAATAGAACAGTATCACATTCAATCACAGATCATACAGAGTGTATTTGTACAAATGATAAGAAGTAATTCTGTGAAAGATAGCAGAAGGAAAGAATGCTCAAGCTATAGGAACTTGCTCTTCACTCTCTATTGATACTCAGCTCTGCGTAGAAATGCGTATGTACAATGGCACAAAGTGTTGTCCTTATAGGAATGTTCTTCAGCCTCAATGTCACTTATGAACCGTCAAATGTCGGTTCTGAACTTCTATTGCATCTCTTATAGAACGTCACAACTTCTACTCAAAATATGAATTTACAAAGTGCATAATAGGCCTTTACATGAATTTAGGCACTATAGCACATTTTACATATGTAGAAATTGAAATTTTTTTACAATATATGACAAAACTTGGATAATGTAAGATCATAAGACTCCACATTGCTTTAGTCCATAGAGACTTTTGAAGAGCAAGCAAACTTTGTTTTTGTCTTGGATAAACCCAATAGGTTGTTCCATATAAATCTCTTCTTCTAGATATCCATTTAAAAATGTATTAGAGAAATCTAGTTGAAAAACTTGCCAATTGAAAAAATATGCAATAGAAATTATGATTCTAATTGATATCATCTTTGCAACTGGAGCAAAAGTCTCCTCATAATCAAGTCCATAAACCCTTTGCACAAAGCCTTGCCTTGTACTTGTTGATTGTGCCATCTTGATTATATTTGACTCGAAAAACCCACTTGCAACCAATGGTGTGCTTGTCGGATGGAAGATTCAAAGCTCCCATGTCTTGTTGTCTATCAAAGCATCATATTCCTCCATGGCTAGAAATCATTCCTTCGAATTGAGTGCATCATATACATCCTTTGGCTCCTCATGTGAAATAAAATAAGCACAATTAGTGGAGTTGAATTCCACTTGCTTGCCTTTATCTTCATATGTAAGCCTCCTAGGCTCGGATCTTTCTCTTTGAGATCTCCTTGGTGAAAAAATTCGACGTGACTCCTCCTCAATTCTTGGCCCCATCTCTCCAATGATAGTCTTCAAGGGTGATGATTGGAAAATCTTTTTGAGAATCTTTGAACTCGGCCTCCTCAAGAATGTATTTTTGATTCTCATGGAATATAACATCTCTACTCTCAATCGTAGTTGAGGTAGAGGAAACATAAATTCTGTAAGCCTTCTTGTTGGATGAATATCCAACCATGATCCCTTTGATAGAATTAGGATCATCTATTTTCCTTGTTTCCAAGCGTACATGAACAAAGCAAGCACATCCAAAAACTCTAAGGTGATCTATCTTAGGTTTCTTCTTAAACAAGACTTCATATGGTGATTTTCTAGCAAGTGCATTGTGAGGTAATCTATTGCACAAATAGTTTGCACAATTAATTGCTTCCCCCCAATATTCAATAGGCAAAGAAGCTTCAACTCAGATTGCTTTAGCACATTCACATAGAGATCATTTTTTTCTCTTAGCAACTCCATTTTGAGATGGAGAATAAGCAAAAGAAAACTCTCTCTTTATTCCTTCACCCTCACAATATTCATAGAACTTGTTGGAGATGTATTCACCTCCTCCGTCACATCTTAAAGCTTTAACTTTGAAAGAAAACTGTTTCTCAACATAAGTTTTGAAGATTAGGAAGTGATCAAATACCATAGCTTTTAAAGAAAGTAGATACAACCAAGTATATCTCGTAAAGTCATCAATAAAGGTGACAAAACATGTTGCACCACCAATACTTTTTGAAGAAGAAAACTGAACATCCGAGTGTATAAGTTCCAAAGGATGAGTAGTCTTGATAAAAGACTTTTGATATGGTTTTCTATGTGATTTTGCAATAGCACAAGCCTCACAAGGCTTGAAATCTTTGGAAAGTGATTTTGGAAGGCCAATAGCCTTATCTTTCTTGACCATAGAAGACGTAGACCTAAAGTTAGAATGCCCCAACCTTCTATGCCATAACTCAGATAAATAAGCAACTTCCAAAAGTATGCATTCTCATAAGAATTCAACTTGAAAATTCCACCATATCTAGATCCATTAGCTAGGATCTCATCATTTTTCTTGATAAAGCAAGTGTTGGAATTGAACTTTACATCACAACCACTATCAAGCAATTTTCCAGCACTAATCAAGTTCTTTGTAAGCTTAGGAACAGAAAGAACATTGAAAAGTGAAAGAACTTTAGAAGAAGCAAGTTTCAATGGAATGTTGCCAATTCCTTCAATAGAGCACTCATGATCATTTGTAGTATAAATAGATCTTTTAAGTCCTTTGTAAGGTACAATTGAGTCAAAAGACTCCTTTGAACAGCACGTATATGAAGAATCAATATACCAAGCTCCATCTTTCTTGGAAGGTGATGAAGAAAAACTTGACACCATGAGTATCCTTTTCCATCACTTGCAACAAAATCTTCTTCAATCTCTTTGGAGAGATTTGCTTGCTTGAGTTGGTTTTTCTTCTTGAAGCAATTAGAGGCATAGTGCCCCTTCTTGCCACAAAAGAAACACTTGACTTTCTTCTTCTTGGTCTTTGAAGTAGAAGGATGAGATGAGTCATCCTCTTCACCATCTTTGTCTCGATCCTTGGCTTTGTCTTTCTTGAATGTTTGAGAGAACTGGTTCTTGTTCCTTCCTTTATGCTTGTCCTTGACAAAGAGGGCTTTGTCACTTCCAATGTGCTCGAGTTTGTTCATCCTAGAAAGTTTATAACTTTGCCTAGCTTCTTCATAAATGAGAATTCCTCTGAGAGTTTCTAAATAAGGCAACTCCTCCTTAATGGCAAAGGATTGAACAAGATTATCATAGTCATCTTTCAAGCCATTTAAAATGACTTGTACTAGCACATCTTGGTTAATTGTAACACCAACATAAAAAATCTCTCTATGAAGATCTTTTACTCTCAAAACATAGTTTGATGCACTCTCCTCACTTCTTTGAAAACTTTGGAAAATCTGATTCCTAAGAGTGAGTATTCTAGAAGTGTTCTTAGCCATCCCAAGCATCTTTGGCAGTGGTGCAAGATCCTATCTCTCTCAGAATTTCATTAGATACATTCATCTTAATGAAATGTAGAGCCATTGTAGCTCTCTTCTTGTACTTTGGTATTTCAAGCTGTGGTTGAGGCTCCTCCTCAGTACCAAGAACAATGTCCATAACATCATGGAGTATCAAAATAAACTCCATTCTAACCTTCCAAATTGAGTAATTAGAGGTGCTTAGTCTTTCACTTGCTTCCAAGAGATATCCTCCCACAGATGCATAATGATTGAACAATAATATGTTTGAGCTTGTTCCAATCAGACTTAATGTTGCTGCTCTCTTTCACTATAGGTATTTTCAAAGATGTACTATCTTCCTATGTGAAAATCTTGCAACTGTGTTTGAGATGGATCTCAAATATTCCATAAAACAAGATTTTCTAGATCAGATACTCAAAATGAATTAAGACACTAATGTGAAGAATTGAAAAAAATTATCTATGTTAGATATAGGGGTCTTATGTTTTTTTTTACATCAAGCATCTAGGTGTAGGATGTTGATAGGAATAAATTTGGCATAGATGGCAAATTATACATTTCCACTTGTAATGCCACTATTGAGCCAAAATTGAGTAAGAGGCTAAACATGTGCCAATTAGGGTGTAGACAAGTGTAATGTTTTTTTTTGATGAATTCTAAGAGGTCCAATAGGATTTAGAGGTGGAACCTTGTGAGGTCCAATAGGAAATTAAGGTGTGCTTGAATATAGTCCAATAGAATGAAGAGGTGCATGGATCAATGGTCCAATAGGATCAAGAGGTGACAAAGTATGGTCCAATCATAGTTAAGCATAGTGGTAGCTAGTGGATCTGCTAGTATCATTATGCTCCTCATTTTGAAGCTAATTGATTTGGTGATTTTATGGATTTTGGGAGTTGTTGGATTTCTAGCTTTCTCTCTCTACCCGAGGAGAGCAGCTTGTTTTTACTTAGATTATTTTTTGAATACTTCCCACACGTGTGAGTGAGAGTTGGAAGTGTTTGAATGCATGTAGTAGTGTGTTTTTGCCATATGATCTAAGATTGATCTTGAATCTCAATCTAATCTTAATCTTGGTGCATCTACACACCTTAGGAGATCACAAGTACATGTTGTGGACAATCCACACGTGTGAAATTCAACATGGTATCAGAGCCTACCTAAGGTTACCATGCACTTTGATCCATCTAAGTAAAAACTTTTCATCAATCTTGAGCTAGAAATTGTCAAGGCCCAATGGGTAGCTATCTTATTCAATTTTGGACCAAAAGAGATCAAAAGGACATTAATTGGGTCTGACCTGGTACTGTACAGAATAAGGTGCTCAGACACATGTGAGGAACATCCAAATTCAGTTTGGAAGTTCTCTCTCATGCTTGATCCATTTATCTTGCTTGATAGCTTGTTTTGAAGCTATTTTTGTCTAGTTTTTGATGTAATCAGTTTCATTCCATTTGGTTGAGCCAATCAAAAGCTATAAGCTTTTGAAAAGAGTTAGGTAGGGCACCTAAACCTGGGTGGACACATTTGGTTTGGTCAAGAGATTGCTTGGGTGATCCAAAGTCACAGTTGTATGCTTGCCAATCTCATCTATATGTGATCAAGGCACTGTTTTGAGATCTTAGCCATTTTGTTGCATGCAATATCATTGTATTTGAGTCAAATTTGGTTTCTTAGAGTACTTCACACATTCTAAGAGTGTTTGGTCATAACTTTGCCTATACTCCATCATTTGATGTCAAATAGATCTTGTTTTAGAGAGATTTGTGTAGCTAGTGAGAATCAATTCCCAAATAGTTGCAAGATCTTTCATAGGAGGAGATAGTACTCCATTATTGGATCCTATTAAGAGTGTGTAGCAACATTTATTGTTCATCATTTGAGTTTCTTCACTTCAAATGTCTTCAATGGGTTCATCCTTGTTGGAACCAAGTGAAAGATTGTCCACTTCAAACTATTCAATTTGGAAAATGAGGATGGAGTCCAACTTGGTCCTTCAAGACGTGATGGACATAGTTCTTGGCCTTGAAGAAGAACCACAAGTTCTTCAAGAGGTTCAAAAATACAAAAAGAGAGCTAGGATGGCTCTCCACTACATTAAGATGAATGTCTCTAATGAGATATTGAGGGAGATAAGTACTTGTACAACAGCCAAAGAAGCTTGGGATTGTCTCAAGACTATCTATGAGGCTAAGAATACCTCTAGGCTTCTCACTCTTAGGAATCAAATCTTTCAAAGTAGCCAAAAGAGTGATGAGAGTGCATCTAGTTATGTTTTGAGAGTAAAAGATATTCATAGAGAACTTGCTTGTATTGGTGATTCCATCAATCAAAATGAGCTAGTTCAAGTCATTCTCAATGGCTTGAGAAGTGAATTTGATAACCTTGTCCAATCCTATGCCATTAAGGAGGAGCTACCAAGTTTGGAGGCTCTCCAAAGTGTGCTAATTTCAAAAGAATCAAGACAAGAGTACAAGCTCTTGAGGATGGACAAGCTTTCTCTCACTCATAATGATGGCAAAGCTCTCTTTGCCAAGGATAAGCACAAAGGGAGGAGCAAGAACCAACATCAACAATCCTCAAGCAAGGACAAAGTCAAATCCAAAGACAAAGATGAGGAGGAAGATGATTCCTCCAATGCTTCATCATCCATGCTCAAGAAGAAGAAGATCAAGTGCTTTTATTGTGGCAAGAAAGGTCATTATGCCACCAATTGCTTCAAGAAGAAGAATCAACTCAAGCAGGCCAACATTACCAATGAGAAGGAAGACACTATTGCAAGTGATGGAGAGGGATCTCGTATGGTCTCTAGTTTCTCATCTACTCCTTTCAAGAAGGACGGCCTATGGTATATTGATAGTGGAGCCTCTTCACATATGTGTAGCTCCAAGGACTCTTTCTCTTCTATTGCACCTTATGATGGAGTCAAGAAATCAATATACACTGCAAATGATTTCGAATGTCCTATTGAAAGCATAGGGAACATTCCCTTGAAGCTTGCATCCTCTAAAGTTCTTTCTCTCTCTAAAGTTCTTTATGTACCTAAGCTTACCAAGAATCTTATTAGTGTTGGCCAATTGCTTGATAATGACCTTGATGTAAAATTCAATGTTGATACTTGCACTATCAAGAAAAATGATGAGATACTTGCATTAGGATCTAGATTTGGTGGCATGTATAAACTAGATCCAAATGAGTATGCGAATGCTTGTAACGTTGCTCTTGTGAATGAGCTCTCTATGGAGGAATTATGGCATAGGAGGTTGGGACATCCCAACTACAAATCCATGCTCTCTATGATCAAAGACGCCAAAGCTATTGGCTTGCCAAAGTCACTCTCCAAGAAGATCAAGCCTTGTGAGGCTTGTGCTATTGCTAAATCTCAAAAAAAGCCATTTACAAGATCTTCTATCAAAAGGAAGCATCCTTTGGAGTTAATCCACTCGGATGTGCATTTCTCATCAACTACAAGCAAGGGAGGAGCCACTTGTTTTGTTACTTTCATTGATGATTATACAAGATTCACTTAGATATATCTTCTTGCTTCTAAATCTATGGTGTTTGATCATTTCCTTATTTTCAAAGCTTATGTAGAGAAGCAATTCTCATTCAAGATGAGAGCTCTTAGAAGTGATGGAGGTGGTGAATATATCTCCAATAAATTTCAAGATTTTTGTGAGCTTGAAGGCATTAAAAGAGAGTTCCCTTGTGCCTACTCTCCATCTCAAAATGGAGTGGCCGAGAGAAAGAATAGATCTCTATGTGAATGTGCAAAATCTATGAGAATTGAGGCATCTTTGCCCAAAGATTTTTGGGAGAAGCCATTAATTGTGCAAATTATCTTTGCAATAGGCTCCCACATATAGCTCTTGGAGGAAAGTCACCATATGAAATCTTATTTTTGAAGAAGCCTAAGGTTGATCACCTCAGATTTTTTTAATGCTTATGCTTTGTCCATATTCCCTTGGAAACAAGGAAAAGGAAGATCCTAGTGCATGCAAAGGGATCATGGTTGGATACTCATCCACCAAGAAGGCCTATAGAATCTTTATACTCTCTACTTCTCAAGTTATTGAAAGTAGAGATGTTGTCTTTCATGAAGATCAACACTCATCTTTTGAAGAGGCCAAGATCAAGAAATCTATGGATGCATCATTAATTATTGATTTTGAAGACAATCACGATGTGACGGGGTCGAGATTTGAAGGAGACTCTCCTTAGATTTTCTCACCAAGAAGATCCATGAAAGATAGATCTGAGCCTAAGAGGCTCTCATATGTTGACAAAGGCAAACAAGTGGATCTTGATTCCACTAATTATGTTTTCTATGTATCTCATGAAGAGCCAAAGAATGTACAAGAGGCACTCAATACCAAGGAGTGGTATGATGCCATGAAGCAAGAGTATGATGCATTGATCACCAACAATACTTGGGAGCTTGTGGATCCTCCATCCAACAAGCATGTGATTGGTTGCAATTGGGTATTTCGGATCAAGTTCAATCATGGTGGCACCATAAACAAGCATAAAGCAAGATTATGTGCCAAAGGATTTGCTCAAATCCATGGTCTTGATTATGAGGAGACCTTTGCACCCGTTGCAAAGATGGTGACAATAAGAATTTTTATTTCTCTTGCTTGTTTTTTCAAGTGGAAGGTGTTCCAGTTAAATGTATCCAATGCTTTTCTAAATGGTTATCTTGAGGAGGAGATCTATATGGAACAACCTCAAGGATTCATCAAGGATGAGTCCAAAGTGTGCTTGCTCTTCAAAAGTCTTTATGGACTCAAGCAAGCACCAAGATCATGGTATTCAAGACTTAATTCTTTTCTTATCTCACTAGGATTTACTCTTACTGACTATCATCTTTCCGTGTATCTAAAATTTGTTGATAGCAATATTGTCATTCTTCTAATTTATGTTGATGACATTATTCTTTGTGGAAGTTGTATCAAGCTAGTTGATATAACCAAGCTAGCACTTGGATGTGAGTTTAAAATGCAAGATCTAGGAGAGATACATTACATCCTAGGCCTAGAAATTGATTTTTATGAAAATCATGTCTTTATATGCCAATCTAGATATGCTCACTCTATGTTGAAAAAATTTCATATGGAAAATTCTAAGAGCATAGATACTCCAATGGAGCAAATTGTAAAAGATCTTAATAAAGGTGATGAAAGATCCTTTGAGGACATCACAGTTTTTAGGAGTCTTGTAGGCTCCTTGATTTGGCTTACCATTACTAGGCCCGATCTAAGTTTTTGTGTGCACAAATTGAGTTAATTTATGCAAGATCCTAAGATCCATCATTGGAAGATGGCCAAGAGGATTCTAAGATATGTATCATCATCTTGTGATTATGGTCTACTCTATAAAAGTGAAAATCTGTCCATTGTTGGCTACTCGGATTCGAACTTTGCAAGTGACAAGATGGATCAAAAGTCTATTAGTGCATACACTATCTTTATTGGTATCTTGGCTTTCCAAAAAGCAAAATATTATATCTCTCTCTTCATGTGAGGCCGAGTACAAAGCACTCACTACAACTACCAAAGAGGTGCTTTGGATCAAGAGGTTATTAATGGAGCTAAAGTGCATCAAGGAGGATGATCTACCAATGATCAAGTGTGATAACATCTCGGCCCAAGCTCTTGCCAATAATCCCATATTTCATGCAAGAAGCAAGCACATAGAAGTGGCACACCATTTTGTGAGAGAAAAGCTTATTGGAGGAGAAATCTATTTGGAGCATGTCAACTCGTCCTCTTATATTGCCGATCTACTCACCAAGCCTTTGAGCAAAAGTGCTTTCATCAAGCATAGATCTAATCTTGGAGTTATATGAAGATCAATGCTCAAATCTTCATAGATAGTTTTTTAGGAGGAGTGTGAAGAATTGAAAAAGATTATCTATGTTAGATATAGGAGTCTTATGTTTTTTTTTTACATCCAGCATCTAGGTGTAGGATGTTGATAGGAATAAATTTGGCATAGATGGCAAATTATACATTTCCACTTGTAATGCCACTATTGAGCCAAAATTGAGTAAGATGCTAAACACGTGCCAATTAGAGTGTAGACAAGTGTAATGCTTTTGTTTGATGAATTCCAAGAGGTCCAATAGGATTTAGAGGTGGAACCTTGTGAGGTCCAATAGGAAATTGAGGTGTGCTTGAATATAGTCCAATAGAATTAAGAGGCGCATGGATCAATGGTCCAATAGGATCAAGAGGTGACAAAGTATGGTCCAATCATAGTTAAGCATAGTGGTAGCTCGTGGATCTACTAGTATCATTGTACTCCTCATTTTTAAGCTAATTGATTTGGTGATTTTATGGATTTTGGGAGTTATTGGATTTCTAGCTTTCTCTCTCTACTCGAGAGCAACAACCATGACCATACAATGTGCACTTCCTATGATCATCAAGATTACTTATGCTAGAAACATAAGTCCAAAAATCACCACAACTTGGCATGATTTTTCTAATATTAAAATCAAAAAGTATTTTCATCTCAATAAGGCAAACTACTTGCTTATGGATATAAGTGTCCACTTTGGATGCTTCGCTTATTCTCATAAGCAGTTTACAACTTGCCTCTAAGATTGAAAATTTACAATTTTCAACATTATGAATGAACACATCATTCTTGATCTTGTTGAAACCAAAAGAAAATACATTATGAAGACATTTCCATTTCCTTGACTTCATATTCAATGTAAGTTTACATGGAAAACATGCTTTACTATCTATTAAGGCATCACACTCAACTAGTATTGCCTTAATCCATCTTTGAGATACAAAAATGGAACTATTTTCATTTTGTGATTTCTCCTCTTTAATCTTGCTTGGTTTCTCTTGGATCATAGCAATAAAATTGAATTTATCTAAAGTTCCAAGAAAAATGCTTTTCAAGGACATGAAATAGATCCAAGTGGCATTTATCTTTGCATCTTGAACCAAACAACGCACTTCCAAATGAAAAATTTCTAAAGGTTTGAAATGTGTGGTTATGGACTTTTGAAGATAAATCTTGTAAGTCCTTGTGAGACCCCAAGCCTCATGCATCTTTGCATAAAGGAAACACCTTTCCTTTGATTTGTCCTTCTTGCCTTTTCATTTTGAACTTGAAGCTCCATCCTTCACCTCGACCTCCTTGCCTTGGTTCTCCTTGGATGAAATGGTCTTCTTTTTGTAGCATCTTGAGGCAAAATGTCCTCTCTTGCCACAAAGGTTGCATTTAGGATCCATACTTGCCTCCAATAGGTTGTCACCTATTGATGCCATGATGAGGAAGTAAAAACTTGTGATATGACTTTGCAAATTGTAGTTTGTGACCCTCAAGAAACTAGATCTGAACAGATTCAAAAATCTAGAAGGATCTACACAAGATCTAGATCACAAATTTTGAATCACATCACTTTTCAACCTAGTCAATTTGTTCACAGATTCCCACTAAATCTGTGAACACGGTTAATATAGTTCTTCTTTTTGTTACTTCTGTAGGTTACGGTTCTTTACGGTTTGGTCTTCTTATTAGAACGGTTTCCAAGCAGAAGTGTTTATTAGATAACAATGTGTATTCACAGCCTGTCAGTGGGGAGAAACAGATACGTTACTCAGCTACATGCATAAACAAGCCATGCAACCAGTCCTAGCTCAGTATGGATCAGCGTTCTGAATCAGGGAGAAATTCTACAATCTATCTACTAAAATTAGGGGACAAAACAATGACAAGATTAAACTACTCAGCAAGAAACAAAAAACAAGAAAAGTAGATTCCTAACAGCACTCTAGCAACCCAAAAATCAAGAAACACCCATTTCTTGATGTTTGGAATGCCCAAGAACAATCAAGAACTGGAATGTAAGAGAATACGCAATATCTACACCACAAATCTAGCCTATTTAGTCTATTGAATGCTGATTTCTACATTAACCCACAAACAAGAAATGAAATCTAATCCACAACTAAAAAGCAAGAGAGTAAGCAAGAAATATAACTAATCCACAAACACAAAAGGAAATTAAAACATGCTCATAGGAATTTCACTCAAGAACATTGCCATGAACAAGGAGCTTTACAATCGGGTCTTCCAGGAAGTCGTCATTACCCCCAATATCAAGGTTAGTTTCGGGAAGGTCATGGATGGAGTGATCTGGAAAGAGAAGTGCAAGGATGACAGGCTTAGGAGGGGGTGGGTTTAACAAATTATACGCCGCACCAGGGAAGTGGAGTTGTTGAAGGAGCTCGTCCTGTCGGGCTTTGTATGTTTAGCTGGACCTTTTTATGGGCCCATTATTCTGCTAGGAGGTGGTGGAGAGAGGGAAGATGAAAAAATAGGGTAAGTTGGAATGAATGTTCCAAAAAAATTAAAAGCGAAATAAGAGGAGGGGTTAAAAGTGGGAGGGGGAGGGAAAAAAGCTCTGGAAGCAGCTATGGCTCTCTGGCTACCCGATCCCGAGCTACCATTTGATGGTCGGATTTGCCCGCCCTTATTTCCTGCTTCATCATCTCCTTCATCGTCCCGTGGTTTCTGCGAATGAGCGCCTGCTTGGGCCTTGCATGCCATGTCCCACAACTGGTTCACTTTGTCTAAGACTTGTTGCAGGGCCTTCGTTGTATCTTCTAGCTGCTTCTGGGACTCCAAGATGATCTTTTCCTATTTGGCCACAATATTCTCGAAATTATTTTTCTCGGCTTTCCGTTCTTGGATCAGCCGCATATACTTTTCCATCTGGATGGCTGAGGCCTGTGGGGCTTGGAATTGTATGTCCTCGGGCTTAACTAGAGGGGCATCAATTGTCATTGCACCCGACGATCTGTCTCGTACTTGGTCGATCTGGACCATCTGGTGCTTCAGTTGTTGCTGGACCTCTTCCAAAGTGGTCTTTTGCCCAGCCATCACAAATCTAATTTTCCCTGTCTCTTTTTCCTTCCGTTTGGTCAGCTTCTGTTGTTGCGCAATTTCTTGGACCTGGCACTGAACCTTGTTCTCGACCATTTGATATTGGCTTACCAACCAATGCATATGGTAGCTTGCTTCAGATAGGCCGATCATTGAGCGTTTGGCTGCTTCAGAGAGCTTATCAGGATTATTGAGGGGGTACTGATCAGGAGTGTGAGCTGGTGAAGCTAATCCAAAAAATAGGCATTGTGTAGGAACTGAAGGTGGAGGTGGAGGGAGTGGAGGAATGATGTTAGTGGCTGTAAAAATTATAGCAAATAAGGATCCTAAAACACTTGAAATGATGAGGGAAACAATAGATTATGATTTCATAAGATTAGCACAAGTTGAACCATCAAAATCCATCAAAAATCTATGCTTGAACCTCACTAAATGGCCCAAATCCTTGAAGAAGGCTTCACACGTGTGAAAGTACGGCCTCCCACAGTCTGAGTACTGTACACCAGACCTACATTCAATCCTATAATCATTAGTAATCACAAGTACTCAAACAATTATGAACATAGAGAGCAATTGCACCATTATGAGAGAAAAAACATGAAATTGCTTGATTGATTTTGGTGAGATATCATCACCTATATACATGATCCATCACGGTTTTGGGCAGGTATGAGTAGCCCTAAACCTATCCCTAATGCTAATTTTGGTGGATCTTTCATCCCTACCAAGTTAGGGTTGGAATCTTGGAGATCCCTCAACAATGCAAAAATTACCAAAAATAGCTCCTATTTTTTCTCCCTTGTATCTAAGCATAATCTGGACTCATTCCAAAGGTTCTAACACTTAGGTCTACTTGAGAACATCCTTATGAATGGAATCCTATGCTATTTGGCACGTGTGACAAGCCACATCATGACCATCTAACTATTTACAAGTCATATGACCAAAACTAGTCAAGCTAGAATTGTGAATTTTTAACACTCCTCCTCACTATCTAGCTTGGTTCAATCATTGCTTTGCTAATCACTCCAAGTGATGATCTAAACTTCATAAAAGGTGTCTTTTGAAGTGGTTTAGTAAGTAGATCAGCTACACATTCATTGCTTGGAACATGCTCCAAAGCAATCTCCTTGGCTTGCACCATTTCTCTCACAAAGTGATGGCATATCTCAATGTGCTTAGATCTTGCATGGAAGATTGGGTTAGATGCAAGGTGTTGGGCTGATATATTGTCATTGTAGATGATTGGTGCCTCCTCTGAATCCATGATCTTTAGTTCCACCAATAATATCTTGATCCAAAGTACCTCCTTTGTAGTGGTTGTCAAGCGTCCTTGTGACAGCATTTGGTCCGCGAGGAAACCCAAAGGGTTGCAAGTCGGCCGCCGCAAAGGATATGTTATGAACATAGTTCCTGACAGGTCAAACTATGAGCTGGCACAACCTGGCCGAAGCATTATAGTTGGCGTACATCATATGTACTAGGTACGGGCTTTGATACCCCGTCAGGATAGGGATCTGGAACTCAATTGCCTTGAATAAGGACTCTGCCTATTGGTACCAGTTTTGCATCTCAGTAAGATCCAATTTGGACAATTGGATGTCGAGCTTATTGGCATCGGGGTCATCAAAACTGGAACCGGGGTTGGTAGACATGATGAAAAGACTGGAAAAATAGGGGTCTGAAAAGAAGGTGTTAGTTGAGATTTGAAACATGGTTAAGGGTGCGTCGGTTGAGAGTTGAACAGAGGTGTCGGCTGAGATCGGAGAGAAGGCGTCGATTGAGATCTAAGAGGAGGCGTAGGTTGAGATCGGAAAAGAGGCGTCGGTTGAGATCTGAGAGGAGGCATCGGTTGAGATGTGAGAGGAGGCGTCGATTGAGATGTGAAGGAGGGCTCTGGTGAGAAGATCGATGAAAATGTCAGTGGAGGGGTGATTGGAAAATGTGTGTGGAGCGAAGTATGTCGTGGAAGGAAAGGATTGTGAAGGAAT
Organism: Diphasiastrum complanatum; assembly: GCA_029204225.1. NCBI lineage: Eukaryota > Viridiplantae > Streptophyta > Lycopodiopsida > Lycopodiales > Lycopodiaceae > Diphasiastrum > Diphasiastrum complanatum. The sequence goes on from CM055102.1 coordinate 2,064,986, forward strand.
GAGGTTGGGGAAAATGGAAAGTAAAGTGTGGGAAAATGGAGGTGTGACGGAATATGGTTGGGAGAAAGATGGAATATATAAGTTTGGAAAGCAGAAAAGGTGAAGATGTTGGGCAAGGATGGAGATGGGTGGAAATGGATGGATGGAGTTGTAAGCTTCTCACGCATCTGTTTTTGACGCTCGGTTAATTTGTATCAATAATTTGGTTTTTTATAACCGAGTTTTTGTGGCTTTTGAGTGGGTGGTGTTGTTGCCTCACTTATCATGTCGTCATCGATTGTATCCCAAACTTCATCTGGATACACGTCCCAAGTGTATACTTTGGGTTTGGGTCTATACGCTTGTGTGTTAGGTACTTTGGATGCTAGTTGGACATGAGCCAATGGTCCTAGTGACTTGATCTCCTGAGGAATTACTTTTGGTGGATAACATTGGGCATCTAGATAAAGGAGTACATGTTCATCCGTCATTTCAACATCATCCATGGAAAGAATTACTTCTTCGAAAACATGGGCGATAGAGACGCTAGGTTCTCCTAGGCACCATGCTATAGGAATCGGGTCAATCATCATAAGTGGGATGATGGGTGTATCAATGTCTGTAAAAGATGGGAGAATATCCACATTTCTACAATGGTTTTGATACGACATCGATTGGAATCAGCACAGTCCACAGTGGCTAGTGCTTGTCCCCAATTGATTATGTTCGTTGATCTCGTATAGTAACCTTTGGGTTGGATCGGGACACTATCTGATTCATCATATGTTGTTGATGACTAATCATCATAAACTTTAGCAGGCTTGACATGGCCAGATGAGTCAACAGTGACTCATTTATTGTGATTGCCAAAGGTGATATTGTTATGTTTCCAATCTTGGACAACACCTGCCGTCTGGAATTCACATTACTAGAAATAGACTTCAGAAAAAGATCTATCTTAGCCAACACACATATCTAAAAGGAATTCAGAAAAATTTCATATGTCTGATTGCAAACCGATTGATACACCAATGGATCCAAGTATTATATTGACTAACACTTGTAGTGTTGAGACCGGTAGTGAAGTACTTGACTTAGCGAAGGACCCTTATCATTCACTAATTGGATCTTTGATGTATGTGATGCTATGTACTAGACCAGATTTAGCATATACTATTATTAGCACGTTAAGTCAATTCATGTCTAATCCCAGGATCTCTCATTAAAAAGCATTAAAGAGAGTGATGAGGTATATTTAGGGAAGTTCAGATCACATTATGTGTTATGACTATCGACCCACTCATCCTGTGAGACTACTCCAACTCAGATTGGGGAGGAACGGTCTCCACCGGAAGATCTACCTCCAGAATCTGTTTCTATCTAGCAAGGAGACCGATTTCGTGGAACTCAAGGAAGCAAAAATCAGTCGCGCTTTCTTCGATAGAGACAAAGTACATTGCAGCATGTCAAGCTTCAAAAGAAACTGTATGGATTAGGTTATTACTTCATGAACTACATCACACTCAGTTCAATGCTACCACCATTCTGTGTGACAACTTGAGTTGTCTTTCATTGTCACTAAATCCCAGATTCATGGCAAGTCTAAGCACATAGAAATCCAGTATCATTTTATTCGGGAGAAAGTTTTCTCAGGGCAAGTGATCCTTCAATACTACTCTACAACAAAAATGGTTGCAGACATCTTCACCAAAGCACTTTCCAGGATCAAGCATCAAAACTTTTTCAACATGCTGAACCTGACGAAGATACCAAGACACCAACCGTGACCTTAAGGCGGACTGTTGGAAATTAAGTCCACAATTATCTCTTTGAATAATATCTGGTAAAATACACGGGTTTTTGCAAGCAATTCGACAACCTGCAACTTCTACACAGAACCAAATTGAATCAGCCAAACTATTTGGAGAAAAATCAAAATCTAGCGGCACGAGAAACAAAACAAGTACCTGAGATAGAAGGTACGAGACCCATTCAAAAAATACCAAAAACTACAGCTTACAACAATTGATTGGTCCCAAAGGTAGTAAAATTCAAAAAACATAATATCAAATAATTTTGGACTTTGGAAAAATCCATTTTCAAAAATGGACTTCAAAATTTCGAGACATTGTTTAATTACAAAAATTTGATAATCTGATAGTATATGAACCACGTTTCAATTGGGTATGACACAATTGTGTACCATAAAACACAAGCATACACAAAATATTATAAAACTCATATACATATCATATGTTAAAAATCCTTTTCAAATCATTTAAAAAGTATATAACATTCTATCTTTGCCATAGTGTGCTCTAACCCAATTCCGACAAAAAGTCGAGTCAATGATTCTTTAGAGTTGTTTTATGCTCTCTTTTTTGTGATCCACATCTGAAGGCAAGTCTTCTTCTGTAGTAAGAAAATATTGTAAAACACTTAGTGCAGCCATCTCACGAACCATCAAGAAAACTCCTTCATTAATGTGTTTTTCTCTATTTTTTCTTTCAAAATACAAATCTCCATTTACAAGCTTTTTTAGGATCCAATCACAAATGGCGTCTAACATATATCTCAAACATCTGAACAACCAAATAGATATCGCTTTGTTTTTTGTCTTCCTCGATCCCCGTCGTAGGAGATCTGATCATTCACATACAATTTCATGACTTGCATGAAATTGTTGAATGTTTCATCTGAACGAAAGATTAATATTGTGTACTCCTCAAATTTGTCATACAACGATGTAATGTTATGTTGTCTTGACAAAGATCCAATAGTACTACTGCCAAGGACCCCGTGCAAGCTGAGATAAAATACTCTCACCTATTTCAATTGATCATGATTTAGTTTCACTCCTCTAACAAAGCATGGTCAGCGATGCTCCGTCCATAAGACAAATGAATTTGAGCCTCCAAGGTACATCACCATACTGGTAGTAACTCATTGTTGTGCTTCAATGTAATATAGCAGCAACACGCTTTTCTATCTGTGTATAACGTAGATGAATGCTTATTGTGGTTTAAATGCACTTCACTCCTATTTGATCACACTCATTAACTCACTCTAATTAGAATATGAATGTCTACAACTCCTAAGTTTCAGATTAGACGATGATTGTCTTTGATGCCTGAAAAGCTTGTGTTTTTCATCGCACAATCAATTTAAGTTTTTAGTACTGAACCTCTTATTGAATCTGATTTCTAGCACTATAGGGAATGTATAACATGTGGTGAGCAGCCCTCCACCTGTCAAAAGGGTTATAATACTTGGATAGGTTCTTAACTATGCTTAGTTGCTAGTTTAGATGCTTACTAACTCTACTTTAACACTACCCAACCTTAACTCTAGCTCCACTAACTCTAAACACAAGCATTCATCATGATTGAGGATGAAGAGAGAGAGAGAGAGAGAGAGAGAGAGAGAGAGAGAGAGAGAGAGGTTAACTCAAATGCTCAATGTCATGCTTATGTTAATCAATCACTCTTGTGAGGCATTAAATGCACTCATTCAAGGTCCAAAGTACTGTACTTTCACATGGTATCAGGTTGAGATACAAGAGTTAATCAATAATCTTGTGTACAATCCCAAAATAGCAAGTTTTTGATCTAAAAAGCTAGTATTGGAGGGCCAAGTAGAAATCGGATGATTGGACGGAAATTTGTGGATCAAACTTGCTCAGGGCCTAATTCCATACTGTTCACACATGTGGACAGGTCTGCACCCAAAAATGATTTTCATTTTTCTTAAGATCCATAAAAATTCATAGTAATAGACCTTGATGAGTTTTTTAATGCTAGATCTATGAGAAAGCATCAATGTTAGTATGCCACTGATTGGATTTGACTTTGTGTCATTAAATCTAATTAATTGAAGCTGGATTCAAGCCCATAAAATGTGTTTTACAGGTCTTGAAGAACCATCAAGAAGAAAGTACAAGTTTTAGCCATTTTATTGTCCAAAAATAGCCAAAGTTGACTTGATTTGATAAGTCTTTGATAGATTCTCATCTAATCTTCATTTCATCTTTGTGAGGGAGTGTAAGGACTATGTCTAGAAGTCCATTGAGAGGGCCATAAGTCAAATTTGAAGTAACCAAGACAAGTGAAACCTTTGTGAGTTTCTAGGTTCAAATTAAAACCAATTTTCTTGAGCATGGTTTTATAGAAAGGTTCCAATAAGTTCTTGTGAATCAAGAGCAAGGGGATCTTGCCACTTGTGTCTTTCTGAACATCAAGTGAGTTTCTAGTGAGGCAAATTTTGGAAACCAGCTTAGGGAGGGCCAACAAGTACATCATTAGTACAACTCATTAGGGAGATGGGAACCATTGGTAGATTCCTTCTTGGAGCTAGTGAGAGGTTAAATTCTACAAACTACTCAATATGGAAAGTGAGGATGGAGTCACTATTAGTGCTCCGAGACCTCTTTGATATTTTCCTAGAAGAAGAGGATGAGCCTCTTGGAGGAGAAGAGTTGGCTAGATACAAGAAGAAGGCAAGACTAGTGTGAAATTTCACACATGTGAAAATGCCCTAATGTGTGTGATTGATCTCCTAAGCAAGCTTATGCACTTGTTGATGGATGCTAGATTGAATTCCAAGATCTAGATAAAAAAACTAAGGCATAGAGACAAAGATAGATGCATGTGTTGATAACCAAACTACATACACTTGTAAAAAAACGATCCTTGAAAAAACTAAGGAAAATTAATCTCCTAGTCATAACCTGCTTATTAGAAAATTCGATGGTTTTTGCAGTATAAGAGATGTCGTTCCCCAAAGAGAGCACAAAAGAGAGTAATTCTGTCATTATGGTGGTAATAAAGATATATCAGTGATGCACAGTGAAATGGGATGGAAATGATAATAAAACTGGTTGTCAGGGACATTTAGATAAGCTAGCCAAAACCACCAAGCCCAAGGGAAAATGTAATAAATCCGATAGAAACAGGTTTAATGATAGTTCCAGACCATATACCTCTCCCATACAATAGTTATGTATGATCATTATTATCTTGAGTGACTAAACAATCACTACACACACATTCCGATTAACCACAAATTCCAAGATTCTGAATCCTCCAGTTCTAACTCAGTAGCTAAGCAACCTACAAAATGACTCGGGGAATCTGTTAGCTATTTTCGAACGGAGAATCGGGCTAATATTGAAGTTTAAGTTTGCAATAATTGAAAAAATCGGCATGTAAACCCAGTTATTAGAGAAAAATCGGCACAAATTTGCTTTAGAATTGGGTCCCAGCCCGCCCTGAAGTGGCTAGACACAGTTTAAAAGTAAGAAACTGACTGTCGAAAAAACCGTCAAAAATATTTTGTGGTCAAGTTTTGTAAGACCAAGCCAAAAGTGCCGGTCCACCTGGAATTGGGTTCCAGCTCGTCCTAAATGAGGCTAGAGCAAATTTTGCGACCTTAGAAATGGCCGGTAAATATTTTACGGCTTTTAAAAAAAAAATGGCCAGTTGTAAAAAATAGCCAGTATGACCGTGCTGAAATCTCACCATGTACTGAGTCCATTTTTTCTAATATATGATCACTCAGTGTATTTTTCAGGGAAACCGTGTTGTCGTGGGAGCCCTAGTCATGAACGCAGGAAAAGTCAACTTTAGTCAAAGAGCCATCAAAGAAAAATATTTATCGGGCAAAACCCAAGCTGTGAATTATGGGCAATACTGAAAACTTGCAGAAACCCTAACGGGTAAAATTGGGCAAATTACGGGAAATGGGCAAAATACGCAAATCAGTCAGTAATCCCGAGAAACCAAAAGCCAAGGGCCGTCGGGCCGTACTTGCTACAAAGGAAAGAAAAACCAAATGAAGGGCTAAAAGGAACAAAGGACCAAGGACCAAGGAAATGGAGGGCACCTTATGTGGAATAGGGGCTTGACAAAAGTCCTCACCCACCTTTTGGATAATAAATGTAAACAAGACTTTAGGACCTAGACCTAAAAGATATTTTCTCTAGCTTTTGACTAAGAGGACATCTTGGCTAGTTTTGGAAGGGGGCCTTAAATGGCACCAACCCCTACACCCTCAAGGAGGCCACTTGATGTACTTGCCAATGGGTGTTGTACAAATGGACAAAAGGGCTTGAAGGGCATGAAAATTGGCAAAGCCTCATTTTGAAGGAGGACACTTGGGATTTACTATAAAAGGAGGCCACTCTTTGTGTTAATATATAGTTGATTGATAGTTGATTGATAGTTGGGTGAGTTAGATGATGATGTGATAGTTTGATGTGATGTTGGTTGAGAGTTTTTTAGAGTTGAAAGCTTTTGGAAGATTGGTGCTTGCTTGAGAGATCTTTGTTGATGAGTAGGTTTGATTCCTTGTAAGTTTGGTTTGATGGATGGTTAAATGTGGTTTTGCCTTATAGTATGCTTATGCATTGGTACAAGTATTGTCTTGCATAGTTGCTTGTGGAGTGATGGATGTTTGGGGTTGAATGCTTGTTAGTGGATTGAGAGTAGACTCACTTGTAGTTGATAACAATGGATAGGTTGGGTGTTTGTGGTTTGGTTTGAGAGTTGTGTTTTTCCCTCCAATTAGTTGATTGATTGTTGGAGGCTTGATTGGGTTGATGGAGTTTTTGTTTGCACTCCTTGGGATTGAATCTATGCTTGTTGATGAGAAAAGTGGGTTGTGCTTGAACATTAGAGTAATGTGTTGAGAGAATTGCTTTTGTTGAGAGTGATTTCATGGTGAGGGTTGGTTGGTTGGTTGTAGTCCATTGTCATACTAGTAGGCTTATATCTTGAATGAGTGGGATGGTTTGCTTGAGGGCTTGGTGTGAGTGATGGGTTGCTGATTTTTAGCCATTGTATCTTTCTGGCCTGTTTTTTTTTACAGACTTTCGGTTCTGCTTTCTCTCAACTGAACCGTTAACATTTCAATCGCACCGTCCATATTCCAGAAACTTTCATTTTTTTTATTTTCTCTTTTTACACCAATTCGATCGGACATGCGTAAAGTGGAGAAAATTGCATGCCTGGCTCTGATTTTTGCTACAAGGTTCATGACTAGAGTTTCCACGCAACGGCTACCTAATTGCACATTGAGGTGAGTTTTTGACTTGAACTTTCTTTCTAGTCACTTCCATTTCTTGAAGTTTTGTTTGTAAGCTCTTAACTTAAATTGGAATGGGATGTGAGATGTGTAAGATAGGGTTTTACACTTTGAAGGAGGTTGTTATGAATGGTCTAGGGAAGTAAGCTTGTTGAGGGACTAATTACGTCAAGTTTTTCCGAGGTCCTACAGATTTAAGTGTTGCTGATGGTTGTAATTTTCAGTTGTACTCATTTACATTGGTGACTACTTGTAAGGTTTGGTAGTGAATCGGGTTTTTAAGCATGAACTAGAGTTCAGTTGAGAATTATAGTAATGAATGTCATATGTTGTGGGGTTAATTAAGGGAAGGATTGATTTTCGATTATCGACGTTTAGTGAAAGCAAGAACGCTTGTAACCAGGGTTTATTAGCATGGTTTGGAAGTAATTATATGGATACGGTTTTAAAAGGTGAATGTGTTTTACTCTATGCTTGTCTAAGATAGAACTGATAGTTTAAACCGCAATAAACCGTCAAAGTTCAGAAGCGTTTAATTTTCGTCATTTATGAAGCGTGTCAGCTAGACCCGACCTCTGTGAAACACCAGAGCGGGCCGTCCACCATCCGTGGTTGAAAAACACCACCTTGTTTAAAGCGTCGCATTAGTCACACCCGCCGTCGGCACTGTCTAGCGAAATACCTAGACCCGACGGTCGGCGAAAATACCGCCACTTAGCAAACAAAGCGGTGCATATAACTTGCACCCCACGAGCACATCATAGACAGTAAATCGGTTTCTAGCCCATGTAAGTTTTTTACTAACTGTAAACCGAATTCAATGGGGAAAGAGATATTAGCAAGATCCTAACTCGAATTAGTGATCAGAAGTTTCACGGAACCGTGACCCTAGAAAGCTAGTGAATCATTGCAGCCAAAAGTACTAGCACCCTCTCCTTGCAACCATATCTCTAAGAGCCTGGAAAACTCTCATCGGTTGGGGAGCACGGGGCAATAGAGAAGGCCATCAGGGTTGGAAGTGGCAAACCCTCTATTGCTCACATAGGGCCGAACTGCCATTAGAGATGGGGCCCCTTGACCCTTTTAGGACGTTTTGGCTGGAACAACCCCCCTAAAAAAATGGCCCTAACAAAATCTACATCCCCTCTCATCCTACTTCTCATAATTTGACAGAAAACACAATTGTACTATCATGAATCAAAGAGATGCAAGCCTCAGCATAATTTGGACTCGGTATATCAATGTACTAAATCATTCATTAAAGAACAGTGATTATTATAGAAAAAGGATTCCATTCATGAGTGCAGCAAGATCTGCAGATAAATACAATGATAATCATCTTCTTCTTTGCTAGGAAGAAGGAAAGATTAAGCTACACAGAGCCACAAAGAGTCTCTGCTCTTTCTCTCTTGCAAGCAAGAAGAATAGAAATAGAATACATGGAATGAAAAACGTTCTGGCTCATATAGCCAGGAAGAGTGTCGTGCTCAGAGAGAGAAGGCTGTAACTGCCTTCAGAATGATGCCCACTGGTTATTTAACAAGTGCACATGTCTCTTCCAATGCCAATGATAGGTTGCCATGTGTGTACAGGACGTTAGGGTTGCTTGCACATCAGCTGTAGAACTGTAGTTACCAGGACCAACCAGGTTCTGCCTTACATAGAAGAGACTAAAGTCTTTGACAACCGCCGGCAAAATAGAGAGCCTGTGGTTGAAACTGACCAAGAACAAGAATGTAAAGCTCTTGTGTCAAGGAAGGATCGATTGGGTCTGGGTCGAAAAATCTATTGTTGAAGGTTGGAATATCTGCTCCACCCAGGATCAAAAATGTTCTAGACGCTCTCTAAGAATCGATCCAGTATCGAAAACTAGATACATCTTGCTCCACTGAGAATCGACTTGCTACAGATTGAACTCAGAGGTCGTACTGCTGCTCTGCTTAAGATTGCGTTGATTGTCAGTATAGTTCAAGGTACTTTCATCAAAAATCATAGAAGAGAGAAAGGTTGAATCCGAACATTTTCCCAGTTTGGTACAGGGGATTCACATATTGGATAAATGAAGTATTATTTTGCCCTTCATTCAGCCTAGCAGTATCTTCTTTCAAATGTTGTGAGACAATAAACTACAATAATAAATCAACTTCAAGTTCTGAACATGGTTCTAAAAATATATTATATGTCATGTCAGAATCTTGATGATGGTCATAATCATCTGTTGTACATGAGAGAAGGGACTTCCAAAAAATATTAAAGGTTTTTATTTCAACCTTCTCAATCTGAAACTTAAAACTTGTAGAATCTGCCTCAGTCATTTCAACAGATTTACAAAGAATGACAATAGGCCAATGAGGTTCATAGCACAAGGGTGAAGGTGCTAGAATGAGATTCCACAAAACAAATACATTATTCACCACAGTCTTCTCAGCTCCAAGCTTAAAACTTGGTAAATCTGGTTCATTTTGATGGATTGTACTTGTTGGTAGCAAATATAGCTTGCAAAATACTATACATCCACAAACTTATAATATTCTGAAACTGGAACCTGCCCACAAAAAATTAGAATGGTGAATAGAAATGGTAATGAGCAGAAATTTCTCACTTGGCTGTGCTCCCCGACAACGGCGCCAAAATAAGCGTATGTCATAATATGCTAATTAGAAAATTCGATGGTTTTTGCAGTATAAGAGATGTCGTTTCCCAAAGAGAGCACAAAAGAGAGTAATTCTGTCATTATGGTGGTAATAAAACTATATCAGTGATGCACAGTGAAATGGGATGGAAATGATAAAAAATCTGGTTGTCAGGGACATTTAGATAAGGTAGCCAGAACCACCAAGCCCAAGGAAAAATGTAATAAATCCAATCGAAACAAGTTTAATGATAGTTTCAGACCATATACTACTCCCATACAATAGCTATGTATGATCATTAAAGTCTTGACTGACTAAACAATCACTACACACACATTCTGATTAACCACAAATTCCAAGATTGTGAATCCTCCAATTCTGACTCAATAACTAAGCAACCTGCAAAATGACTCGGGGAATCTACATCCCCTCTCATCCTACTTCTCATAATCTGACCAAAAACACAATTGTACTATCATGAATCAAACAAATGCATGCCTCAGCATGATTTGGACTCGGTATATCAATGTACTAAATCATTCATTAAAGAACAGTGATTATTACTAGAAAAGGGATTCCATTCATGAGTGCAGCAAGATCTATAGATAAATACAATGATAATCATCTTCTTCTCTGCTAGGAAGAAGGAAAGACTAAGCTACACAAAGCACACAGAGCCACAAAGAGTCTCTGCTCTTTCTCTCTTGCAAGCAAAAAGAATAGAAATAGAATACATGGAATGAAAAACATTCTGGCTCATATAGCCAAGAAGAGTGTTGTGCTCACAGAGAGAAGGTCGTGTAGAAAAAATAGTAATTATTCTTCCACAGAGAACACGATGCAAGTTTGAATAAATCAAACTAATATTAGTGTCTTCAATCGGGATTGTATTTGATCTATGTACTAGTAGAACAATATTAGTTCTGATTGAATATGCGTGAGGAAATTATATGTGGAAGTAAGAGACAACTTAAGACAATTTAGACAATAAGAAAGTATTGATCAAAAAACAAATTTTTAAAACTCTAAATCTGATTCATCGATATACATCTCTTGCTGTCTTATCTCGCTGTTGTGTCTCTGATTGAGTGAATGTGTTACAACGAGTAGTGCACATGTATTTATATTGCTATAGGACAGGTCTTTTGGCCTTTTGTTTACAGGTCTTTTGGCCTTTCAATGCTGTAACAGTAGATATCTAACCGTTTACGACGGTTGATATTCAAATAAACGCTCTGTTTCCATGCTCAAATAAATTCTGTTCGCGAATTATTCGCGATAGTCCATCTCTTCATCTCAACTTCGTGTTTCACGAATTGTTCGCGACACTTGTCTCTTCGTGACATTTTCGTCTTTAGCGAAGTGTTCATGACAGATGACAATTCTTGAGCTTGAAGAAGATAACTAGAATATTTCGTGAACTCTTTGAGATAGTTTTGCGACAGGTGAGCTTGAAGAACAGTCCAGAAGATTTTGCGAATTGTTCGCAACAATTTCGTGACATCTGAGGCTTGAACAAGAAACATAATATTTTGCGACAAGATTATGTTTGCGAATCTTTTGAGCTTCAACAAGAAAGCCACGAGCTTCTACAAGAAATTGTTTCACGAATCTTTCGAGTTGACTACAAGACAAACTTTGCGAATCCTTCGCGAATCTTTCGAGTTGACTACAAGACAAATTTTGCGAATCCTTTGCGAATCTTTGAAGTTGGTCATGAATAGAAATGTTTTGAGTTCACGTTCGTTTCTTTCTCATCCTTGTCAAGTAAACTGTGCGCTTTGCTAGTAGAATCAAGATCTGTTTGATCAGTTGTTCTACAGCTCCCTCTCAAAGTGGCAGTTGGATTAACCCCAATCTTCTTCACTGCTTCTCGTACAACGCCTTACTGAGTGGCTTTGTAAAGATATTAGCTGTCATTTTCTCTGTGGATATGAAAACTGTCTTCAGTATCTTCTTCTCAACTAACTCCCAGATCACAGGATACTTGATAGCTATGTGCTTCATTTTTGAGTTTAATACAGGATCTTTCATAGGATAGATTGCTGAAGTGTTATCCATTAACAAGACATAAGGTTCAAAATATATTCATCAAATCCTTCCAGTATCTATTTGATCCAGAGCAGCTCGTTTGCCATCTTGGCTGCTGCTACATATTCCGCTTTACAAGAAGATTGAGCTACTTTTGTTTGCTTCTTGCTTATCCAGAGTATGGCTGCACCATATGCTAGAGTACAATTACTTTTGCAATACAAATACTTTTGCAATCATCCTTCATGGATGACCAGCTTGCATCACTATAAGATTCAATGTGAAATCCAACTTCCTTCAAATAACACAGTCCATAGTCTTTCGTTTTCTGGAGATATTGTAGTACTCTCTTTGCCAACTTCCAATGCAACGATCTTGTTTTTTGAATATATTGGCTCAGCCTGTATACTACAAACGCAGGTCTGGTGTTGTTTGCTAGATATAACAATGATCCAATCAGCCTACGATAGGGTGTTTTGGCCATTCGTTCCTCTTCCTCAAGAGTCTACGGACAATCTGCCTTGTTCAGTATTGTTCCAGGTATCATGGGAGTATGCACACCTTTGCATTCGAGCATGTTGAAGTCTTCAATGATCTTTTGAGTGTACTTTTGTTGGTGAAGATACAACTTACCACATTCAAAGTTTCTCACGATCTGCAAGCCTAGATAGATTTTAGTTTCTCCTAGGTCAGCGATCTCAAATATTTCAAAAATGTCTCTTTTGATATCTGAAATTAACTTATCTCTTCTTGAGAAGACAAGCGTGTCATCAACATAAACAACTAGAATGATTATTTCATTTTGGACATGCTTGATATAGACATTTGATTCAATAAATAGAGGTTTAAAGCCTATGGAACATAGTGCTTCGTCCTTCTTTCTATACCATTGTCTTGTTGCTTGTTTCATACCACAAATGCTTTTATTCATGTGACATCCGTATTCTGGATATTCTTGGCTTACAAAACCAAGTGGTTGGTCCATGAATAAGTCTTCTTCCAAGCATGTAGGAAAGCAGTTTTCTCATCCACAATATGGATTTTCAGATCATGAGCCACTACATACGTGAATAACAAACGAATTAATGTATGTTTGACTACCGGTGAGAAAGTATCAGTGTAGATCCCATACTTCTGAGAAAATCCTTTAGCAACTAACATTGCCTTGTATCTGATGTTTCTCCATTGGGACCTATTTTGATCTTGTAGATCCAGTTCCTCTTGACTTGTTTTCTACCATCAGGTATAGCTGCAAGTGTCCATACATTGTTCTTGTACATGGATGACATTTCGTCCTCCATTGCCTGAATCCAACGATTTTTATTTGGTCCATCTATAGCTTCCTCGAATATTTGAGGTTTGTCAGAGAATTCACAAAATTTGATGGTTGTATTAAAAACATCCTGACCATGAAGAAACAAAATGTTTCTAACTACAAAGCCTTGCTAGCTTTCAGCCCTCAACCTGACGAAGATGTTCGCGAACACGAAAGTCAGGAGACACAAAACACGAAAAGTTTCGCGAACACGAAAGTCAAAGGAGACAAAGATGAACGGTTCGCGAACACGAAAGATTCACAAACAAGAATCTTTTGCGATCTGGCACGAGAATCTTTTGCAGTCCAGTACGAGAGAAAGGCAGACGAGCAAAACAAGACCAACGACGCGAAAGGAAAAATGTCGCGAAACTCGTTTTGCCCTCACGCTCCAAAGAATACCAGCAAAGATCACGCAAGTACCCAGAAGTACAGAAATATGATTTGATGGCATGACGTTAGCAGATACTCCCTAATTTGTGGCTAATCTACCACTGTTGTAACATATAGATTAGCACATAATACACATACAGTGTAAGGTAGTAGTCTGATGCTAGTAAGCAATCAAGATAAAATTACAGAATACATGTCGCCTGCGTGCGAAGACAATTATGTCTAGGATCTGTAGATCCAACTGTCCACTAGTAAAGTGAGACGATTACTCGTGAGAGAACCGCGTTTCTCCCATGCCAACGCACTGCGTGGATTTGCATGCAGTGCTTGAAGAAATCAGAGGAAGATCAATATAGATGATTTTTCTTGTTGTGTCTGATCTCGAATGCAAATGCATCTACTGTTATTCTTATGTCTGAGTTTTTTTGTTCATTTGAAATTTTCACCTTGTTGAAACTATGTTGAATGCTGCATTTATTTTATAAACGTAGATCAGCAATGCCTAACTACATTCTAGGGAATTATAGGAGTGATTCAGCTGGCAGTGTCCAGCAATCACATCTGAACTCCATCCGAATCGCACGAGGATCATGGTTGTTGCGACTGTTTCGCGATTCCCTCTTATTTGATTCTCTTCAGTGGTATCAGAGCCAACACTAGGCTTTGTGCTAAAGGTTTTGCTCAAGTTTATGGACTTGATTATGAGGAGACCTTTGCTCCAGTTGCAAAGATGGTATCAATTAGAATCATAATTTCTCTTGCTTGTTTTTTCAATATCTCTAATGCATTTCTAAATGGGTATCTAGAAGAAGAGATTTATATGGATCAGCCTATTGGGTTCATCCATGACAAAGAAAAAGTTTGCTTGCTCTTCAAAAAATTATATGGATTGAAGCAAGCTCCAAGGTCATGGTATTCTCGACTTAACACCTTTCTTGAGTCACTAGGATTTAATCTTAGTAACTATGATCTTTCCTTATATGTCAAGTTTTTTGATAAAGATATTGTCATCCTTCTTATTTATGTTGATGATATCATTCTGACAGGAAGTTGCATCAAGTTAGTTGAGGAAACCAAGATTGCACTTGGAAAAGAGTTCAAGATGCAAGATCTTGAAAAAATTCACTATATTCTAGGATTAGAGATTGACTTTCTTAAAAATAAACCTTTTGTATGTCAATCCAAGTATGCTCTTCCAATGTTAAAGAAGTTCAATATGTTGAATTGTAAGAGTATAGAAACACCTATGGAGCAAAATGTAAAGGACTCTAACAAAGGTGATGAAAGATCCTTCATGGACATCACACTTTTTAGAAGTCTTATAGGCTCCTTAATTTGGCTCACAATAAGCAGACCTGACATAAGCTTTAGTTTTCATAAGTTGAGCCAGGCTATGCAAAATCCTTCTGTTTATCATTGGAAAATGGCCAAGAGAGTGCTTAGATATATATCTTCAACTTTTGATTTTGGTTTATTGTATAAAAGTGAAGATCTTTCTATTATTGGTTATTCTGACTCGGATTTTGCAAGTGATAGAGCAGATCGAAAATCTACAAGTGCTTATGTCATATATCTTGGAGGAAACTTGATATCTTGGCTTTCCAAAAAGCAAGATACTATATCACTCTCATCATGTGAAGCCGAGTACAAGGCACTCACTACAACAACAAAGTAAGTGCTTTGGATCAAGAGGTTACTAGTGGAGCTAAATATAATCATGGAAGAGGATCTACCTATGATCATGTGTGACAAAATTTCAGCCCAAGCCCTTGCCAACAACCCAATATTCCATGCAAGGAGCAAACATATCGAAGTTGCACATCACTTCGTGTGAGAGAAGCTCATTGGAGGTGAAACCAAATTGGAGCACATCGACACATCTTGTATTGCTGATATGCTCACCAAACCTTTGAGCAAAAGTTCCTTCATCAAGCATAGAGCCAATCTTGGAGTTATACCAAGATCTATGTTCAAATCAATATAGATTATTTTTAGGAGGAGTGTTAAAATTGAGAAACAATCCATATTGATTTCTTGGCTTGCTACAAATGTTGTATCATGCAAGTATGTAGCTCATTAATGCAAAATGCCAAGTTTGGCCTACATAGAAGTCGAGCTACATGGCTATGTAATATCTAGATTTATGAATACAACTTGCATATAGTTTGTAGACATAGAATTAGCAAAGTCGTGCTTGTAGAAACTCGTGGCAATTCACATGCATTAATTGTAAGTGATCCATAGTGACATGCAAGGCATGCACAAAGTGTAATGGACACATGCATGATGATTTATACTTTGTTAGTTAGAACTAGCACACTTGTAAAAAGTTGGTAGAATTTCATGCATGGAAAGTGACAAATGTCACATAGACTCTAGATGTCACTTTAGATGTCATTTTGCAATGGATGGATGTGGTTCTACCTCGAGCTACCTCAAACTCCATAAATATGTGTAGCTCTCCTCACAATCAATGATGAAGAACCAAAGTTTTGTAGCTACCTGATGCCATTTTGGATTTGAACTATTTTGCTTGTTATCTCTCTATCTTTCTCTCTCTAACTCGTGTTGAAGCTAATGCTTATACACTGATATCTTGTACTTTTGCTCATTATTGATTCATTGCTATCATATTCAATTGCTTAGCATGCTAGATTGTGGTTAAGCCATTTCTTCTGAACTAGATCTTGCTAATCAATCTAGAATCAAGTTATTGTGCTAATCACAAAGCTTAATTAGATCCATCATATTGTGGACATTCCCCACACGTGTGAAATCTGGAAATTTTGTCAGAGAGCACATCGTGGTGTCCAAGAAGCTCGACTAAATGAGGAAACACGAGAACAGTTATGGAAAACACAAATGGAATTGCTTAGCCAGCAACACTAGCAACAGATGGAGAAACTCACAAAAGAGTTTCAAAACACTCTTAAGTCTATCCAAAGTTCAATGCCGGATCAGATACCCATTGGCAAAATCCACCATAGACGAGAGAATACATGGTTTCCTCACTGTCGAGGTGCACACACTGGCAAAGAGTGCCCATCATACCAACCGATCCCAGATACTTCATTGATCAAATGTGACATCTGCGACTTTATGGGTCATACCTCACTCTATTGCTATTATAACCCGAGGAACCAGCCTCACAACCAGTCAGGGGGACATTATCAACCTCCTCAACAAGAGTTTGTTTCACAAAACCAAAATTAGCACTATCCACCACGAAACAACCAAGTCCATATACAAGAGTTGCCCAGACAATCTAGACATGAACCTCAACCACAGCTGGCACTCTTAGGACCACCTCCAAGGGGACAGCCTGATCTAGGAGCACAAAAACATAGACACCCTCGAGAATCAACACAAGCACATCTTGTAGAAAACTCCTACGATCACTCATATAATCACAATACCACACTCCCATCTGTTAGTTCTCAACCATATCACACCGATAACTCATGCTCGTGCAAACGGGATGAGTATTCCAAACCACTAGAAAATTCAGCACAGCTAGCCATCCAAGATGGTTATGTTATTGCCACACGACCAATGAGCAACCGCTATTTTATTTGTGGGCGAAACTGGCCATTTCATGGTTGACTGTAAAGCTAAGAACCAATACCATGCAGAGTGTCCAGACTGTGTTCGCAAACACAGTTTCAAAGACTGTTCTAAACAACCTAACATGATCCTTCCAGACGTCATATATCATCCGAACATGTGAAAGTTCTCACTAGAGCACAACGCCAACACCAAGAACAACAGCAACACATTGCCAAATCAACCGATGAACACGGAAGCCACTTGACAGCTTCCACATTACCCAAAGACTACCTAGACCCAAAAGTGGAACAAAGGCAGTACAATGAATTCAGAAATGAGTTTTTGCGAGAGGATAAACATACGGAAAGTCTATTATTTGCTCAAATCCCCGAAAAAGAGCAATCCCTAAAACAATTCCGTTCAACCTTAAAGATTTTGATGAGGAGATGGATCGATTAGTTCATGTTTGTGCACACCTTTTCTCAGAATAACTTTCTGATCTAGAAACTTTACTTCGCAAATACAATGATGTAGTTGCATGAAACTATACAAAAATGAAAGGAATCTCGCCTGAAGTAGCGGTCCATATGATTCCTATATTAAGAAATTGTTGGATGCTGGCTTCATTTATGAAGTCCAACATACTGATTGGGTATCACCCATTGTGGTTGTATCCAAGAAAAACGACAAACTTCGTATCTATGTCGATCTAAAAAATCTTAATGTGGTTATGAAGAAAGACCATTTTTCCTTGCCTTTAACGACCCAAATCTTAGAGGAAATGGTAGGAGCTGAAGCTTTCAGCTTCTTGGATGGATTCAGCAGTTATTTCCTTGTTCAAATAGCCCTTGAAGATAAATATAAAACGACCTTTGCAACATGAAATGGGGTTTATGCTTATAGTGTCATGCCTTTTGGCTTATGCAATGCCCCTTCAGCATTTCAAAGGGTCATGCAACTGGCCTTCCAAGACGTATTACATCAGATGGTCGAGATTTATCTCAACGATCTGGGTGTACATTCCTCATCGGCTATGCACTTTGACGCACTGGAGGGAATCTTCAATCACTGCCGTAGATTTGGAATTTCACTAAACCCTGACAAGTGTCAAATCTGGGTTACCCATGGGGTAGTACTTGGACATGTAATTTCAAAAGATAGTATTTCTACCAACCCTTCAAAAATCAAGATAATAGTTGAGATGCCCTTACCTGCAACAGTGAAGGAAGTTTCATCTTTCTTGGTCACATAAATTATTATCGCATCTTTATAATCGATTATGCCAGCAAGGCACATCTCATTTATTTAGTTGTGGTAGATCCTTGATGGGCCGAAGAACGCCTTAAAGTCTTTGAGGAGTTGAAAACAACCCTTACCACGACACCCATACTCTGTACGCCAGACTATGCGAAAGAGTTCCATGTGCATACTAATGCCAATAAGTATGCCATTGGAAGTCTTCTTGCACAACTGGGCGAGTATGGCAAAGATTTTCCAATATGTTTCTTGAGCAGGCAACTGGTGCCTACTGAAGTAAACTATACCACAACCGAGCAAAAAACATTGACAATGGTCTATGTTGTTCAACAACTATGATATTATTTACTAGGCCAGACCTTTACCTTCTACACCAATCAAGCCTTGTTATATATTGTTAATAAGTCCTATAAAACGGGACGTATAGCTCGATGGCTATTGATATTAGAGAAATTTATTTTTCTCATAGTCGTTCGGAAAGGAACCCAACATTTCATGGCAGATCACCTTTCTCGGCTCCCTGATGCTGAAAAAGCAACTGCATCAGTCAACGATGATCTTCTTGATGCCTGTCTTTTTCAGATTGATGCTACACCCTTATGGATTGAGGAGATCACTCAGTTCTTAACAATAGGCAGACTCAAAGAAGGCCTGAATACGGTTGCAAATTTTTTTTTTTTGCTTAAAGTAGTGCCCTTTCAGCTAATAGCAGGACAACTTTACAAAAGGGACGTTGATGGTATTATCTGACGATGTGCTTATGAATCTGAGATACGACCGATCATATCTCAGGCTCATGAGGGCATTGGCAATGGTCACATCTCTGCTGAAGCGACAGCTGAGATTATCCTTCGAGCAGGCTTGTGGTAGCCATCATTATTTAAAGACACATTTGTTGTCATTAAAACATGTGATGTCTGTTAATGAGCCAAGAAAAATACAAAAGCAGACTTCACACATGGTCTCACTGAGATGAAACTTCAGAATCCTCTGCGAGAGTTCTTGACCACTGGAACTGAAAATTTTGCTGTTTGCGAGGGTTCACTGGTACTTTCCCGTTTTTTTTCACTGGAAACTCTCACACAGGCACTTAGATATCAAACTAACTCTCACAAGCTTCTCTGTGTCCTAGTCTCACTGAGATGGAACTTCAGAGGGCTCTACGAAAGTTCTTATGAAGATTTGAATTTTTTTTGGATTTTTTAAAGGGTTTTTTGAATTTTTTTATGATTTTTCTTTGATTTTTACAATCTGCTTGGAACTAACTCTCGCAGGCTTCTATGCAGGTCTAGGACAGTACCCTGGAGCTGCTGCCAGTCATGCAAGGGTTAATTCTCACTGATTCTGGAGATATAAAAATCTGATGAGATTTTAAGCTCTTTTTCCCTCCAAATTACAGGTTGGTGTGTTTTCTGGATTTTTTGGTTGGTTGGTTTGGGTTTCAAGCCCTTAGAGGCTGTTCAGGGCCTCCTCTACCCTCTCACACCTCCTCTGCTAACTGTGAACAGTCCAAACACAAAAAATACAGAAAACTAACTCTAAACTCCCAAAAATCTCCTAAACTACTCTAAAAAGTAAGAAAATAGCTAAAATATAGCTAAACTAGTTAGTGGAAACCTATCCCCGGCAACGGCGCCACTGTAGGGTCGAAGATCTCATGTAGTATAGCCCTCCCGCCTGTCAACAAGGGTTAGATCACTGGATAGGTATCTAACTATGCATAGATGCTACTTTTAGTTAGTTTCCTACTTCCTCCCTTAACTCTACTCACCACTAACACTATTCTCCTTTAATTCTACTCCTCTACACTAACATTCATCATTATTTGGGTGAAGGGAAGGAATAGAAAAGAAGAGATTGAGAAGAGAAGAGAGAAAGAGAGAGAGATAGAGAGTGAGAGTGGAGGTTAGCTCAAATGCACATTTTACTTGCTAGAGGAGAAACATAGACTATTGAAACCAAAAAGCATGAACTTGAAAGCAATTGAAAACAACAAGAGCAATAGCAAGCATTGAATTGCAAAAGAGGATGCTTCTCTTCCAAAATTGGTAGAGTTTCCTCCTTCTCATTAAGCATGAAAATAGTGTACAAATGATGCCTTTTTATAAAATGGGGAAGGCCCTTGCCCCTCAATCCTATTGGCTAATATTCACAATGATCCTATCCATTCATCTTGGACCCAACTTGATTCAAGGGTCCACAAAAAGTACATTAGAAATCACAAGATTCATGTGAGTCCCAATTTGGACCCAACTCTAAAAAGTAATCTCTAAGTTTAAAAATGACATTGGGCCTCTAGTTTTATTTTGATTCCAAGGCCCAAGTAATTTTTATTTTATTTAAAACTTTATTTGCGTGCTCATTGGGCCATGGGCTTATACACGCATGATGCCATTTCCTTGCAACACATTTTATTGGATGATTTTCCTATGGCATTTTGCAGACCTCTTAGAAGCATCACATCTTCTACATGGCAGTTCCAGAGGTAGATTTGGTTGCACCTCTGATTTCCAGTGGCAACCCACTTCATTTAGCCTTCATTCACCTCTTTTTATATGCAAGGAAGCGTTCTAATTAGTGGCCATCTATCAGATGCGTGGCAGCCTCCAGTGCACTCCAAAGTTGGTTGCAGATTCAAGGCAGTTTGCAGATGGCCAGCGGCCCTCATTCATCTTCGACCTGGCTGTTTTTCCTTACTTGAGACATCAATCCTGCTTTCTAACTGTTGATCCTACTGTGGCAGTATGCTATTGGCTTGTGAAAGCCCTGTTACAGATGTCAAATATCGATTTGCTCTCATTCTTGAAGCAGTTGCAGAGCCCTCTTCTCTCTAGCACGGATCTCTCTGGCTATATTATGCCAGTCTTATGCCATTGTAATTCATTTAGACACAATGTAGAACAGAGGCTCAGAAGCTCTGTTGGTGCTTTATTTTAGATTTACTGCTTTTGCTATTCATCTACAAGTTCAGAACCTTTGTGTTCTCAGATTCTTGTATAGAGGTGTAGCAACCCTTCTTCTTTGCAGTGTCTAGACTGTAATGAATATATCTTTGTACTCTGCAAATGGTGAATACAGATAATGTAAATCTGAGTGTTCTGAATCACACACATCTTGTTTCTACTGTGAATACCTTCTGTGCTTTTCATGGTGATTCATTTTGGTATGGCACTGTATTGTTTGTGCCTATACACAGTGTTTGGACTGGAATTGATTAGTGAAGTGTCTCTAGCCTTCAATCTTGTGATTTGCGCAGATCATAGGAGTTAGATTCATGATAAGCTACTGTCAAGATAACGGAAATACTGTGTGGCTTTCCCTTTTGCCGAAGTATTTTCTTTCTTGAGTTCACTCCCATTTGAATCTGAAAACCATAATGAAGTATTCAGTATTTTTCTCCTGGGTATTTGTTTTCTTTATACGGTTGTACTGGCAGCCCCTTGTGAAAACATTTGTTGATGACCAGCTTTTAATCACTTCTCCTCTCCACTCCATTCATTCTTGGTTATTCTCTGGTGGTGCACTAATAATGACAGTATTAGCCCTTTTATTGCTCCCCAGTAGGAACGATACCCGTTTATACTACAAATATCAATCATTTTGCTGTTGGTATGCCGACACGAAACAACCACAAAATTCAAGACTACCGGATATTACAAGCTAAGAACAACAGCAAGGGGTAGTCGAATCAAGTGGCAAATGTAGCTACAAAAGCTCCACAGCCCATTCAAAAAGCGAATCATGATGCCTTCATGACCAGCCATCAAGGAGCATCCAGCGACAGTTCTTGGTTTCGGTGCCACTCAGCATATGACTACCTCATTGGCTGTTTATACACCCTACAGTACCAAAAAATATGTTCACCTTGGAGATATAGCACACAAGCTATTAAAGGTGAAGGTACTGTAAGATTGAGCTTTGCAAAATGATCAGTCTAAGCTATTTCCTAAAGTCTTGTATGTACCCAATTTATCTACAAATTTGCTCTCTGTAAGCAGAGTCACAGATCTAGGACATAAAGTAGAATTTGAATGTGATCAGTGCAAAGTAGTTGATAGGATAGGCAAGATCCTAGCACTCGAAAAGAGACATGGATACTTTTATAGATTAAGTCATTGATTTTCTGCCTCTAGTCAGGTGCTCAGTACTTCTATTCATGCGACATTATAGACTTGGTCACTTGAATCATGCTGCTATACAACAAATGTCTAAACATTCTACTGTTCTTGATCTAGATTATCCTCATGATAAAGTCGAGTTACATGTCTTTCAATACTGTCTAGTTGGTAATAGACTAGGAAACCATTTAGATCAAGCCATCAACATACTACTAGAGGATTGTTAGACATTGTGCATTTAGACATTTGTTGTGGCCCGATGAAAAATCCTTGCTTCAGAATCTTCAAAGAGCATGCAAAAAAGGAGACTGGAAGGACGATCAAGGCCCTAAGGTTAGACAGTGATAGGGAATATATCTCTACCGAGTTTAAGGAGTACTGCTAGAGCCAAGGCATTGAGCAGCAATTCATCACTCCTTACAGTCCTCAGTTGAATGGCTTAGCCGAGAGGAAGAACCATACTCTAGTTGAATTAGGTGAATGTATGCTGGCACATGCATCACTGCCCAAGAATTTCTGGGCCGAAGCTGTATCCACTGTAGCTTACGTCCAGAATAGATGTTTGACCAAGGCCCTCTCAGGCAAGACACTCCATGAGTTGTGGATAGACTCTAAGCCTTCTATGAAGAATCTAAGAGTGTTCAAATGCGTTGCCTATGCGCAGATCCCGAAAGACACGAGGAAGAAATTTGACTTCCAAGGTCTTAAGACCATCCTGATTGGATATACCTCATCTGATAGCACATACAAGCTGTTTCAGGCAAGGATACTGTTCCAGGAGAATCTTCATCACCTGCCATTGACACGACAATCAAAGCTTCTGGCTCAAGCGTGTCCATTGTCAACCCACTATTTGACAGCGAATCACACGAAGATGTTGCTGCTACCCAGCAACAAGTCCCAAGAGTGGTTCATCAGTCGATTCCTCCCAGAAGATCAAGTCGAGTGCGCACACAGCCCACAAGGTATACTCCTGAGTCTGCATGTCTCTTGATATAGGAACCGACAATAGATGAAGAGACACTCAGCCAACCAAACTTTGATCTCTGGAGAGAGGCTATGGACAGAGAATATTCTTCTTTGATCAAAAACTAGACATGGTCACTAGGCGAAGCTCCTATTGGCTGCAATATCATTGATTGCAAATGGATCTTCAACATCAAGTACAATGTCAATGGAACAATTGATTGAAGGAAGGCAAGAATGGTAGCACAGGATTCACTCAGATCCCCAACGTCGACTACAGTGAGACTTTTAGTCCTGTTGTCAATAATTCATTGATCCAAGCCCTCCTATTATATGCTGCAACTGCCGACCTCGAACTACATCAACTTGATGTACAAATAGCTTATCTGAATGGAGTTATACAAGAAGACATCTACATGATCCAGCCCGAAGGATACGTTCTGGAAGGTATGTAGAATCATGTCTGTAAACTCCATAAGGCACTCTACGGCTTGAAACAGTCTACCAGAGCTTGGTTTCAGAGGATCAACACATTCCTCATCGAACAAGGATTCCAACCAAGCACTGATTACAACATCTATTCCAAGTTGGTGCAGCAATCCTTCATTATCATCACCTTATACGTGGATGATACGTTGTTTTTCAGCAACAATACCAATTTGGTCAAGGATTCTAAACAGATGCTATTTTTTGAGTTCAACATGACTGATATGGGCGAAGCTCACTTTTGTCTGGGCATACAGATCCACAGAGACACAATGAGATGACTGATCTATATCACTCCACAAAGGTACCTTCACAATGTTCTTGATAGATACAATCTAATGAGCTGTAAGTTAGCTCACTCACCGATGGATGCAGGCCTGCGTATGTCAAAGGACCAATGTCCCCAACCAAGCAGGAAGAGGAGCAGATGAGAGAGTATCCTTATCGATCAATACTTGGATCTACGCAATGGTCTGTACAAGACTTGACATCTCTTTTGAAGTAAGCTCACTCAGCCAATATATGGCTAATCCTGGCATTACCCATTGGAAGGCTCTCATACGTTTCATGAGGTATATTCGAGCTACCATGGACCAGTGCATCTGTTATGGAGAAGTCAGCAATGACAATCTTCATCAGCTCAGTGGATATTCTGATGCAAGCTGGGGAGGAGAGGTAGACAATCGTAAGCCCACATCTGGATTTACATTCTTCTTCAATGGCGGTCCTATCTCATGGAATAGTCGTAAGCAAACCTCTATCGCTCTTTCTTCTACAGAAGCAGAATACATTGCTGCTTCTCAATCTATTAGAAAAGCGTTTTGGTTGAGAAATTTACTGTCAAACATAAGTTTGTATCAGTACAGCCCTACAATTATATTCTACGATAATCAGAGTGCTATTGCCTTATCAACCAACCCTAGATTTCACCCTAGGAGTAAGCACATTGAAATTTGATATCACTATATCAGGGATAAGGTTCTCAACAAGGAGGTAAGCTTAACGTACTGTAGAACACATGACATGGTTGCAGATATATTCATGAAGGCATTAAGTGTTAATGCACACAACAAGTTTTGTGCATTGCTTAGTCTGAAGATCAAGACATTCACGAATCTAGATTAAGGAGGGGTGTTGGATTTATCTCCTCTATCCTATGTTAGTCTACCTCCATTTATGCTGTTGTATTTTACTTGTGTTTTCGCACAGTCTGCACGTTTATATGTAAAATAAGACAAGCGAAAACACTACTGTCTAGATAAATACAAGTAAATTTCCACAGGTGAAAAAGACAACACTATGTTTTTACACATGATTTGTGACAGGCAAGAAAAGACGACACTGTCCTACAAATGCCAAAGGTACCCTAATGGAAAAGTGACGGTACCCTGTAAATTAGTTTTTAAGGCATTTGTCAAAGCGTTGCATTTTTCGCATTTTCACCAACATTGTTTTTTGCCAAGGCTAATGTTGCGGCCTTCTCACGCTCATCCCATGCAACTGTGCAATCAGATTTGACAACGACAGCAGCCACCCACGATCTCTCACAGACAGCACATCCACTTTGTACTTTCTTCATCTACACACCTGTAAAAATTATGTATATAAATTAAATGTTGATTTCACATGTGCGGATTGTCCACAACATGTACTTGTGATCTCCTAAGGTCTGTAGATGCACCAAAATCAAGACTAGATTGAGAATCAAGATCAATCTTAGATCCTATGGCAACAACACACTACTACATGCATTCAATCACTTCCAACTCTCACTCACACGTGTGGGAAGTATTCAAAAAATATTCTAAGTAAAAACAAGCTGCTCTCCTCAGGTAGAGAGAGAAAAACCATCATGAGCTCTCGGGTAGAGAGAGAAAGCTAGAAATTCAATGACACACAAAATCCACACAATCACCAAATCAATTAGATCCAAAATGAGGAGTACAATGATACTAGTAGATCCACGAGCTACCACTATGCTTAACTATGATTGGACCACACTTTGTCACTTCTTAATCCTATTGGACCATTGATCCATGCACCTCTTAATTCTATTGGACTATATTCAAGCACACCTCAAATTCCTATTGGACCATACATGTTTCCACCTCTAAATCCTATTGGACCTCTTAGAATTCATCAAACAAAGGCATTACACTTGTCTACACTCTAATTGGCACCAGTTTAGCCTCTTACTCAATTTTCGCTCAATAGTGGCATTACAAGTGGAAATGCATAATTTGCCATCTATGCCAAATTTGTTCCTATCAACATCCTACACCTAGATACTTGATGTAAAAAACATAAGACCCCTATGTCTATCATAGATAATCTTTTTCAATTCTTCACACTCTTCCTAAAAAATTATCTATGAAGATTTAAGCATTGATCTTGATATAACTCCAAGATTAGATCTATGCTTGATGAAAGCACTTTTGCTCAAAGGCTTGGTGAGTAGATCGGCAATACAAGAGGACGAGTTGACATGCTCCAAATAGATTTCTCCTCCAATAAGCTTTTCTCTCACAAAATGGTGTGTCACTTCTATGTGCTTGCTTCTTGCATGAAATATGGGATTATTGGCAAGATCTTGGGCCGAGATGTTTTCGCACTTGATCATTGGTAGATCATCTTCCTTGATGCACTTTAGCTCCATTAATAACCTCTTGATCCAAAGCACCTCTTTGGTAGTTGTAGTGAGTGCTTTGTACTCGGCTTCACATGAAGAGAGAGATATAGTATCTTGCTTTTTGGAAAGCCAAGATATTAGATTGCCTATAAGAAAGATAGTGTATGCACTAATAGACTTTCGATCCATCTTGTCACTTGCAAAGTCCGAATCCGAGTAGCCAACAATGGATAGATCTTCACTTTTATAAAGTAGACCATAATCACAAGATGAAGATACATATCTTAGAATCCTCTTGGCTATTTTCCAATGATGGATCTTAGGATCTTGCATAAATTGACTCAATTTGTGCACACAAAAACTTAGATTGGGCCTAGTAATGGTAATCCAAATCAAGGAGCCTACAAGACTCCTAAAAAGTGTGATGTCCTCAAAGGATCTTTCATCACCTTTATTAGGATCTTTTACAATTTGCCCCATTGGAGTATCTATGCTCTTAGAATTTTCCATATGGAATTTTTCCAACATAGAGTGAGCATATCTAGATTGGCATATAAAGACATGATTTTCATAAAAATCAATTTCTAGGCCTAGGATGTAATGTATCTCCTAGATCTTGCATTTTAAACTCACATCCAAGTGCTAGCTTAGTTTCATAAACTAGCTTGATACTACTTCCACAAAGAATAATGTCATCGACATAAATTAGAAGAATGACAATATTGCTATCAACAAACTTTAGATACATGGAAGGATCATAGTCACTAAGAGTAAATGCTAGTGAGATAAGAAAAGAATTAAGTCTTGAATACCATGATCTTGGTGCTTGCTTGAGTCCATAAAGACTTTTGAAGAGCAAGCACACTTTGGACTCATCCTTGATGAAATCCTTGTGGCTGTTCCATATAGATATCCTCCTCAAGATAACCATTTAGTAAAGCATTGGATACATCTAATTGGAACACCTTCCACTTAAAGAAACAAGCAAGAGAAATAGGAATTTTTATTGTCACCATCTTTGCAACGGGTACAAAGGTCTCCTCATAATCAAGGCCATGGATTTGAGCAAATCCTTTGGCACATAATCTTGTTGTATACTTGTTGATGGTGCCATCACGATTGAACTTGATCCGAAATACCCACTTGCAACTTCAAAGTTGCTAGGGTTTCAAAGTCAAAATCTGGGATATCTCCTTGTAGGAGGCCTTTTTCAGAGCTGTAAGTTGCTGAGAATGGGTGCCCTAGTAGTGCAACTTAGCAGTAAGGAGGCCACGACTGGCCGTGGAGAAAGAAAGCAGCTAGATCAATCCACAGGGAGCAGCCATAGCCTGTGAAGAGAGAGGAAAATCCATCGCAGAGAGAGAGAGAAAAGGAGGAGAGGTCGCGGAACCTCGCGCGCCCAGTTCAGCTAGTCGGTTAGCGGCCCAAAGTGTCTGGTGCTTTGAAGGCCCTTGATCAATGCACAAAAGCGTGGAAAGCCGTTCGATCTTGAATCACATAGATCGACGATGGTTATTACACGACAGGTGGGTCGTTGGATCTAAAGGAACTGTTGGATTGATGTGAAAAAACCTGAAGGGGTCTGAAGTGCAAAGTGCATTGCAACTTCATTAAAAATCTTCAAACTGAAAAAATTGTTGGGTCCCAAGTTTTTGAAGGGTGAAGTTTCTCCACACTGAAAAAATAGTTCAAAAACCCAAATTGCCCTTATTTTCACCTCCTTTAGTCTATTTTGGCCAAACGAAAGGCTATAGCCTCCAAACGAAGGGCACCCTGACTGTACCTGCAAGTACGGTACACCAAAACAGAGTGATTGCCGTGGAGAAAGTGTTCGAAGTGTGCCAGAAGTGATTTCACCATTCCACTGGGCAGGAAGCTGGGAGTTGGTGATGAGAAGCATTTCGAAAAATGACGCCAGTTTGGCTTTCAATTTGGCGAAAGAGCGGCGGGTGGCCTGGTAAGCCAAAAATTGCAGGTCATTATTATTGATTTCTGACATCACGGCTGGCTCCAGCATACACTTTATAGCCTATAGGTGAAGTTTTAAGCAGTTTGGAGATGGCAAACATCAATGAGACAATTTTGGGCGATGCAAGCAAACTTGATGGGGCTTCTAACTACAACATCTAGAAATTCAAAATGAAGAGCATTTTGACGGAGAAAGAGTTGTGGGAGATCGTGACAGGTATTGAAGTTCGGCCAAATACTACTCCAGGTGACATAAGGGCCTTTGATAAAAAGACGCAGAGAGCATTGTCCTTGATCAATATTTCAGTGAAAGACCATGTGATCACTCATATAAGTGATGCCACGACGGCTAGGGGAGCTTGGGAAGCTCTTAGAATGCAATTGCAAACTTGCAATCCAGCTCGAGCCATGTTCTTGAAGTCGAGATTGAATGCAGTAAGGATGGAAGAAAGTGAATCAGTGGGATCTTTCTTCACAGGATAAAGGAGCTGAGAGATCAACTTGTGGCAATTGGAGAACCAATCAGGGATATTGAATTGGTACATACCACAATGAGCGGTGTCTCGGAAGGGCTACAGATGTTTGTGAGCGGCATTGCTTTGAGGGAGAGGTTGCCTACTTTTGAAGACTTCCACGGAATCATGTTGCAAGAAGAGCAGCGTCGTGAAGTGGTGAAGTCAAGGCAAACCCCACAGGAGGATCAAGCCTTGCTTGCTAAAGGCAAGCAAAAAGGATGGAAAAGGATTCCTAAGAAATCCAAGGATGATGATGACGAGGGAGAGTAGTCATTAAAAGAGAAAAAGAAGAAGAAAGGAAAATGTTACTATTGCCACAAACCGGGTCATTGGGCACGCGAGTGTTATAAGAAGAAAGCAGACATAAAGGCGGGAAAAGTGACTCAACAAGGAAACATTGCCGAAGATGATGGAAAAGATGACGAGACAAGTGTCTTCTCATCGGCATTGGCATCCCAAGTTGATGATGGTGCTAGATGGTTCATAGATTCAGGCGCCGCAAGGCATATGACCAGGAAACGTGATTGGTTTGAAAAATTCTCACCAATCCATGATGGGGATAAGGTCACTCAAGCCAATGGAGAGGAATGCCAGATACAGTGTGTGGGCAATGTACCTGTGCAATTTCCTGATGGCAAAATCAAAAACATCCCTAATATACTTTATGTTCCTGGACTCAAAAAGAGTTTGCTTTCTGTTGGTGTAATGGCAAATCAACATCTTAAAGTTGAATTTGTCAAGGATGGATGCCTTATGAAGGATATGAACCACAACCATAAAGTGGTGGCGAAGGGTTATAGAGATAGTAACTATGGCCTTTATAAATTGGATGCAGCAAAACCAGGTGAATATGGTTTGGTTATCTCAACAGCAGTTGTGGCATAGAAGAATTGGTCATTTGAACTATGGGAGCCTTGAGATTGATGGCGAAGCTGAAGATGGTAATAGAGTTACCGGCATTGCAGGATGATCATCATGCAATATGTGAAGGATGCATCATGGGAAAGCATCACAGGGAGACATTCAAGAAAGGTGGAGCTGCAAGAGCTAAGAAATCGCTAGAACTCATTCACAGACGACCTGTGCGGCCCAATGAAGACCATGTCGTTGGGAAAGCATATTATTTTATGACTTTCATAGATGATTACTCTAGGAGGACATGGGTTTATTTCTTGAAGAAGAAATCTGATGCTTTTGCTCGCTTCAAGGAGTTCAAAACTTTGGTAGAGAACCAACTGGATGCACGCATCAAAGTGCTAAGATCTGATAGAGGGGCAAATACAAAACCTGATGATTTTGAAGACTTTTGCAAAGAACACGACATCAAAAGACAATTCACACAGTCAGCTGAAAGGAAAAACATGACTATCATGGAGAGTGCACGCTCCATGATGAAGCAAATGGGCTTGACCGATTCACTTTGGTCGGAAGCGTGCAGGTGCGACAAACGTTCTTGCAAAATAGGAGCCCTACAGTTGCGGTTCCAAATGTGACTCCCGAAGAAGCATTTACTGGAATTAAAGCCAAAAATTGACAAGTTTCATGTCATTGGATGTAAGGCCTATGTACATGTGCCAAAGGAGGAGCGAAAAAAACTTGATGCTCCTTTATGGCTGAGTGTGACAGTTTGAAGCTTCATTCTCGACGAGAGCTACAGCCCGATAATTCGACTTGCCTGACGATTCGTTTGCTCAATGTCCCATCTTCAGCACTTGTAGGAATCCGACAATTCGGTGTCGATGCCCGCCAATTTGTCGGCCATGCTAGAGAAGGGTTGCATGAGTTCACCATCTCCAACACCCACTCACTTCATAATTTTCAGTTAGGTGTCTCTTTTATGATGGTTTTTTTCTCCACTATAATTTTTTCTAACACACGAAAGAAAATGTACACTTGAAGGCTTGAAGCTTGCTCGATCAAGTGGAATGAGCAACTTCCAGTAAACAACCGATTGTTTTCAAAGATTGTTGGATGATTTTGCTCGTAGGAAGTCAACTATTCGAATTGAAGAAGATTTCGATTTTAGAATCAAAGTTTAATAAGAATTTAATGAAGCTAGATAGGAAAAAAAATTGGCCATGTTGAGAAATGGGACGAAAACAACCAATTTTCATGAAAGAAGGGCGTAAATATTGTGCTCAATGTATGTCAACTGACAACAAATAACCTAAAAAAACATGAGGCCCTTGGCAAAATGCCATCTATACAATATTTGCCTCTCTCATTTCTATCTCGAACAACTAGTTGAAGAATTTTGAAGCAATTAAAGATTGCAAGATCAATGATTAGAGAGGATGAGATCATCCTATTGAATTTCTCGAAATCAATGCCATGATTTGATAACTTTCCAATGAAATATTTATCTAGTTTTATAACATATCAAAGTGCCAATAATGTGTGTGTGTGTTTAACATCAAAGTATAAGACACCATAGGAATTTGCCATGCCACCAAGATAATAGAATACATACACCTGCCATTATTATATGATTCAAACCAAGATAATACATACAACTATCATATAGGAATAGAATACAGATACCTTTCATATGAGTCTAAATAATAGAATACATACACCTATCATTTATGAGTCAAGACTCAAAAATGATGGAATATATTGATCTATCATAATATGAATGAATATTTCATGATTGGATATGAGCGTATGTAGTAAGGACTGATGGGGACTCGCAGACAGGCCACCACATTTTGTAGTTGTTGTCAATCAAACTCAAATTGGGGAATACTTAAGGAGTGCACTCCATGTGCACCTACACTCCTGGCGCCACTCCATCCAATTGTGATGGATGAGGCGAAGGAAAAAAAAAAGATATGTGTGGCCTTGGATGGAGTGGGGATGGTGAGCCCACCACATTTGACTGTTTACTCCTTTCACAATACCCGTGACCAGGCCTGCAGTTGCAGATTGCAACTTGCATTGCAGTGAAGGCTCATCTGCCACAAAGGCAAAATATATACAATGAAAAGGAAAACTTAAAACGAGTCCAAATTTTAGAATTTTCCTTTCGTTTTGAAGGCCATATTAAAATTAACAGTCAAACCTGACTTAAGATTCGAAACCTCGCGGCTGCCTCACCTCAATTCCCCTTTTTGACGCCACGTGCTACTTGCACTTGCACTTGCACGTGGTATGTGTGGACAGCATGATCCGCAAAATTCATTCTTTCCTTTACCAGATCAGATCAGTGATAGCGGTGCTCTAAAATCGTATCAGATGACGGCAAATTTCTAAATTCCAGTTTAATGAGAGAAGATACTGCATATTTTATAAGAATATGCTGCATTTTAATGAGGATATGAAGATCTTCGCATTCTCATGAGGATACCCTTCTGGCTCTGGCCTCATTTAAGGAGGATTGGGTCTATTTCTTTTAATTTTAGCTAGAGTTTAGCAGTGCTTTAGGAATTGTCATCCAAATTCCAAAGCCATGCAGTTTAGTTAGAATAATATACCGAATTCTAATGAGAATATGAGATTATCCGCGTTCTAATGAGGATATCCTGCTCGTTTTAGTTTATAAAGAGATGAGACTATGTAAGTTCATAGTATTGTGGTAAATAAATCTTTTGCTGACTTGAATGTATAGTTTAGAATGTAATAAAGTCTAGTATTTGTTCCATAGAACATAAGAGTTCTCACCAAAGAAGATAATTATGGAGTTTCTGAAAGTCAACGTCTTTTAATTTTCTTTTGAACCAGGTTACGATGGAGCTAGATGCCATTCTAGCATAATGCTGGTTTTCTAGCACTGCTTCATAGGATTTATAGACCCTCGGTGGTGGACAGATAATGATAGACCGGGAGACAGTTTGCATGTTGAGGAAATAGACATATGTCCGTTCAATACTTTTGATGAGCTTTGGGCCAAATTTTTGCATGTCGGTCCTCGGAGATTTAAAAGCGCTACAGATTGCTACTTGTATTAGAATTTTTAAGGTTTTGGAGTTTAATTCTTTTCCTATTTTTTAACTATGAAATCTGCGTTTTATCTGGGCTAAGGGCTTAAGTGAGATCCAACACCATAGGTTCAATCTCCAGGACCGTCACGGTGGTATCAAGAAAGGACTCAGGAGTCAGTAGCCATCAGGACAAAATTTTGGATTCTTTATACTTTATGGATTGTCCTTTGATTTGATGCATGAGCTGCTTGCTGCGGTATGAGCTTGGTCTATAGTACTATTCAGTCGTGGAGCTTTCTAAATTCAAAATATACGTAACAAAAGCATGATTCATTGTAAAAATCTGTATAGTTCCACTTTAAAGAGTTCTAGGAGTGCTGCCATCATGCTAATAGAACAGTACATTTGAAGGAGGGTTTGATTTTGAACTGTGTGCTTGATCTGTATCATGTATGTGTTGGGGCAAGTTGTTTTGGCCATGAAAATCTTTATTGAGCAGCTCTGCAGCTCGTGCATTCGATTTTAGTTATATTTGAAGCTAAAGGAGGGAGCACAGTTTTGATTCGATATTAGTTAGATCTTAATAAAGCGCAAGGAGCGATCATCAGAGATGGATTCTACCCATACCTTGGAGGAAGGTTTGTTAGAAGATGACTTTGGTACTGAGGCTCCAGCTGTAAAGAAGGGAGGTTGGCTGCTCAACAAATCAGTGCATATTGATGAGCGCATCATCGTTCATGAGAAGCTGTCAGTGGACGAGATGCTGCGGAAATGGGTGGGAGAGTTTGGGATAGCGCAGTTTATGCATTTCATGCTGGTGAGCTTGGCATGGACCATGGAAGCGCTGCACACCATGGTCATGATTTTCGCTGATCGTGAGCCAGAATGGCGATGCCTTCCATCTTCCGCGCCTGCTTCCAATACTTACTCAGCTTCTGGATCATTTTCCTGTACAGACGCAGCGTCTAGATGCAGCATGGATTATCCCAGCGCTTGGGAATGGGTGGGCGCAAAAGGCAGCTCGATCGTATCCGAATGGGGCCTCACATGTAAGGATAGCTACAAAGTTGGCCTGGTGGACTCCATGTTCTTCGTTGGAGCCATCTGCGGTAATACGGTCTCTATCTTTGTTTCTCTCTTCAATTGATGATGTTTTTCGAATCATTCATTTGATTATGTGATGGAAGAATGAATGGCTATTTGATCCGGCATGTCTCCCTGATCATGTGATAGAAAAATGAATAGCTGCTTCGTTTCGCAGGTGCTGGCATCTTCGGCAATCTTTCGGATTCGTCCCTTGGACGCAAAGGCGTGCTCCGGCTAGTGTGTCTGATGAGCGGCGTAGCTGGGCTAGCCACAGCATTGTCACCAAATTACTGGATCTACCTCGTGCTGCGCTGGATCACCGGCGTGGCCTGTGGAGGAGTGGGTCTATCTTCTTTCGTGCTTGCCACTGAGCCTGTAGGCCCATCGAGGAGAGGAGCCGTAGGAATGTCGGCTTTCTATTTCTTCTCGCTGGGAATCATGGTGCTGCCTTCCCTTGCCTATGTCTCATCTTACTCATGGCGCCATCTTTACATCTTCACCTCCATTCCCACGCTCGTATATTGCGTGCTCGTCCTGCCCTTCGTCTCCGAGTCTCCGCGCTGGTACATAGTCCAGGGGCGCATGGAAGACGCGATGAAAGCGCTTCGAGTATTCGCTCGAAGGAATGGCAAATTTATTCCGCGTGGCGTCGAGCTAGCTTCAGAACTCGGCGATGGTGAGAATAGTCCGAAAGCTGTAGCAAAAATAGCAGAGAATCAGGATGGAGACACCGTCCCATTGTCGGTGGATCACTCCCAAGATTTTTCAAGCATCGACAGCTCTCCCGCAGGCGGCACCAAAGCATCAGGCAGCTTGCTTGACATATTTAGATATGCGGAGACACGGTTGAGAATGATCGTGATGGCTGTAGTTTGGTTCAGCTGCGCTGTTGTTTACTATGGCATCAGCCTCAACGTCGTCAACATCGGCGTCAGTCTCTATCTCAGCGTCTTCCTCAACGCCATCGCAGAGATGCCGGCCTTCGCCATCACTGCCTTCCTCCTAGGAAAGCTGGGCCGAAAAGTCATGCTCGCTGGATCAATGTTACTCAGCGGAGGCTGCTGTCTCATTGCCACCTTCCTCATCACCACACCCTCACCATCGCCAGCACCATTGCCCAATTCTTTGTTCTTAGGAAACTGGGCAGCTGTGCCTTACATGAACATGCTGCACTCCGATGCAAGTTCGGCTCCGTTGCACAATGCAAAGGAAATTGGACGACTAGTATGCGGAGTTGTGGGAATTTTCGGCATGGCTGCAACTTACAATCTCACCTATCTTTACACGGCAGAGCTCTTCCCTACGGTGGTGAGGAATGCTGCGCTTGGGCTGGCGAGTCAGGCTTCACAGCTAGGAGCAGTGGTGGCACCGCTTGTGGTGGTCCTGGGGCGCATGAATCCCTCTATCTCATTTGCTGTCTTTGCAGTATCGGCAATCACTGGGGGCTTGCTGTCGCTGAAACTCCCCGAGACCTTGAATAAGCCACTGTGGGACACTTTTGAAGGATTGAAGAGTGAAGAACAAAGACACGAACACGAAATTGTTAGCTGATCTTCACGTTCTTATAATTGAACTGAGATAAGCTCCTAACTTGCCGACTTTGGTGAACCAAAACCATGTCTAATTTTGATGACATTCTAAAAAACACAAAACGTTCACCGGTAGATGCAGATCAGTTATTGTGACTTTTCCGTTCTTGATCAAGGATGGCAATGGATAAGTGATCAAACATGGAAGAAATGGTCCTCCTTTTATCCTGCTCTCCAGATACTTTTCTCTTGAAAAACTCATTCTCAAAACAAGTTCAGATCATAGCACAAAGGCCATTGAATCAAAAGCCGCTAGTGTAATTAGAATTAATGGAAACGATTTAGCATTCAAGTCATTGAATTTGCCATGCTCAAGCTTTTTGAATTATTATTATTATTATGAGGTTCCCAATGATATTACTTTGTGCACAGGAGAGCAACTATTGCGTGTCAATTTTGCTCTTAGTTTTGACCTTCAGTTTTAAATTCTTGAAAATATCCTCAAACTTTGGTATTAATATCAATGCACAATTGATATTGATTTCTCTATACCATTATGCATCTTGGTTAAAAGGGGGACTTGAACACCTTGGATGCCAAGCTAATCAACTAAGCCAAACGGGTGGATTCTGATACAATTATGGGATTTAGGCGATTAATTGCATTATCTTCAGAAGTTCACTCATCAGAACTTGATTGTTCTATTGGCTATAGGTTACTGTACCGTGAGACACTACCAAGCGGGATTTCCTTGACATTTGTGCATGAAAAGACGGTTCCACACTGTCAATCAGTAAGAGAGGAAATGCGTGGAGAATGTATCGAATCTGTGAGAGCTAAATTTATACAGATGCAAAGCAAGAAAGGGTGGCTATGGATGAGTGTGGCAAGAAAATTCCTCCACACCAAGAATCGAGTGTACAGCCGAAACCAACAGTGTCAGAGTGCTCAATAATTTGAGACAGCGAGGACTTCAAAAGCTTGGGGAGGTTTGGAATTAGAATCTAATTAGAGTGCCTATGTACTCTTGGATTCAGAGAAACAAAAAAGCAAAATACTGTTTTTATGAGCTTTCAACCACAAAGTTCTAAAAGCACAACACCATCAAGTACAAGACAACCAAAGAAGGACAAAATGAATGCAACTAATTCGATGGCTCTGATATCAACTATTAGAAGTTCCATCGTGGAAGTTGATCAAAGGTTAATATGCAATTCTTGATGAATGCTCAATAATTGCCCATCCATAGAAACATTGACATCTCATCCTCATGCATTGGAGCAACACCAATTCAAGCATGCTCAAGGCTACAATTGAATCCATCCAATATATACATAGTATAAATGGGTCCTCCACCAAGATTGCCATGCCTGAACACCAAGCTTGCCATAACTGAATTGAAGAGAATAAGTTTGTAAATATTTTGATGCATCATCCTAAGCATGAAGTTAGGATGTATAAAATTCTTTTTGTGAAATATAAGGATGTCTTTGTTTGGAACCTTAAAGACTAGAAAGGCATACCAAAGAAATTTGGAGACAATATATATTTTAAAGAAGAGGCTGTGCCAATTCAACAAAGCAATATTGGTAAAATCCATAGTATTCTTTGATGGTAAAGATACAATAGATAGATATCTGAATGTAGGTAATATATATCATGTACTCCATAGTGAAAGGTTGTTTCTGGTTGTAATTGTCCCAAAGAGAAAAACAAAAAAGCTTATGTCAGTACGTCAAGAATTTGAATGTTGCAACTAAAAAAGACTACAATCCTTTACCTTTCATGGGTTCTATTTTAGAAAAGGTTGCAAATCATGAAAGATATAGCTTGCTTAATGGTTTCTCAAGGTATAACCAAGTGAATATCAAGAGAAGACTACCGTAATCACCACTAATTGGGGAGCTTATGCCTAGCACCAGAATGCCTTTTGGTTTATGCAATGCACCAGCTACATTCCAAAGAATAATGACAACTAGAATTTTCTTATGGAATTCCTTGAAAGTTCTATTGATAATTTTTTACACTAATACAAGAGAACATTTGGGCAGATTGAGACAAACATTACAAAGGTAGAGAGAAACTTTAATTTTCTTACATACAAAAAAATAATTTACACTTTTTTACAACAAACTTATTTTACAAGCCAAATGTTTCATGGATTTCAAAAACATTCAATTCAATTAATAAACTTTCTTAAGTCCTCTTTCTAAGTTCATTCATTTATCATTTCAATTTTTGAACCTCCATATTTTTTTGTTTGAAGTTAGATTCCTCCTGTACATTCAAAAGCAAAAGTGATCAGATCGTCAAGCTTGACATTGTGCAAATATCTATACTCTCATAATCATTACTTGATGTATTAAATTTCACTTCCTTTTTTTTTTCTAATTTACTACATTTATATTTTATATTCTATTTCTTCGAACTCTTGTACCCTCCATTTGAGCTCAAATTCCAACACATTAAAAAGAAAAACTCATTGGCTCAACAAGTTTGATATTGTAGAAGTCCTATTTATACCAAAATTTGATTTCTTCGAAAGTTCTTTATATTTGCTCTTATAGAAAACACACACGCACTATCATTAATCCTATTTTTTGATAAATATTTCAAATGGATTGGAATTATGAGCCGAAAGATGACAATCAGCCATATTGTGAAAAAAAATGACATAGAAGATTATTGGGATCAAGGTGACTATGATCAAAATGACAAGTTCGGTGATGATTGTCAATATCAAGATTACAACAACAATTCTCAACTTGAACGCTCCTTTGAAAATTTCAATGATGACCAACAATACGAGGATCAACACGAACAAGTCATTGAACATTGGATTGAAGATGATGCAATTGAACCATTCAATGGTCAAGATGAATTAGATTCCAATGATGGTGAATATCAATGCATTAGAGGAGTTCCAAAATTCAAACTTATAAAGATATCTTTAGCTTTTTTCTTTAATTTTGACCACCACTTGGCCCAATCAAAATGCACACATTTGAAATCTACATAACATAGGTCAAATAAATTGAAAAATAATAGATTTGTTTAACTATGCTAGTTAGTATAATGAAATTTGGTAACTAGTCTAGTTATAGTTATAGAATGATAGTAGGCACAATGATCTAATGTTGTTACTGTGATTCTGTCATGAGGTTAAATGTGATATGGAAAAATGAGTTTTTTAGGAAAAATGTGATGGATTGAGTTTGTGGATCGAACAGACAGGTCAAACAATCAGATCACAACGATCCTACTACTACACGAAGGCAATGGTCGACTGATTCTCTTGGTGCGTGCACTACTACAACAGTAGGTGAACACAAAATAGAGTTTGATTGTAGAAGAGCAAACAGTCAGATAAAATAATTAGAGACTTAGACAGAAACCGGAAAGCATGCAACACTAACAAAATCTGAATGCAAAACCTAATAGTAATTTATTTCAGATTGAATGTATAGAAATACAAGTCAGATGATACTAGTGAGCACAAATCAATAGCGAGTGAAACCACGTGCTCACAAAGCTAACTACGATATGTAATAGTTATGAGCTTGTATTGACAATCAGTCTGAAAGGAAAGATGTGAAGAATTGCCAAAAATTGGCAATTATAGGACCTAAATCTTAGATTTAAGGTGAAAATTTGACCAACTAGCTATCTACCAAGCATGACTCTAGGAAATAGACTAGGGTTTCATTTAGGTCAAGGAGAGTGAGTTAACTTCCTTATGACATGCTAGAAATCCACCTAACTTCAAGAAGGAAGTCGACTCTGCTATGTATTCCCTCTCTCCATAGTGAGAAGAAAGAAAATTTTAGAGCTCATTGGCAATCTCAAGCTAGTTCACTATGTACATTGAGTTTTTGTGATCCAAATGCAACCAAATCAATTTCTACTTGTTTCTTAGGTTGAAGGCCGTACTATAGCCTGTAGTACACACGTGTGGGCTCGGATTTCAATGTTGATCAATGCTTTTGATTGTTAATGCTTGTTGTTTGTCAAATTGCCAATCTAGATCAACTTTTTGATGACTAGTTTTTTGGTAGATTGTTAGGCAAGCATCCAATCACTCTTGTGGATCTTTTGTAGATCCATTTATGGTCCTAAAGTACAGTACTTTCACATGGTATCATAGCCAAGTACAAGATCATAAGCCATTGATCTAATGCATATCCATTTTTAGCAAGTTTTGGTGCTAAAAACTAGTATTGAGAGGGCAAGCTAGAATCTTGATTTTGGTAAGGAGATTTGATCCCAAACTTGGTAGGGGTCCAAAACCATACTATCCACATGTGTGGGCACCTATGAACCTACATCTAATGCATAGTATTCATTTGATTCGAAAAAATTCAATTTGTGAGCTGTTGGTGTAATTTCTGGTGGAGATCCTAGAATAATCTACCAAGATCACTTGCCATTGATTAGATTTGAATTTGTTTCATGGAATATAATTAATCTAGGCTGAGTTCAAGTCCTATTAAGGTTAAAAACAGGTCTTGAAAGTACACCAAGAAGGAAGAAAGAGATTAATTCATTTTTTTGTCCAAAAATAGCCAAAATTGGCAAGATTTGATTGTAAGTAGATTTCACATCATCTTATCTTCATTCCAACTTTGTGAGAGAGTGCTAGAACTGAGATTATAAGTCCATTTTTTGGATTAGAAATCTAATTTGAGTGAAAAACTACAAGAGAGAGACCTTAGTGAGTTTCTAGAGACAATCAAATCCATTTCTTGGTAAGATTTGTTTGAAAGTAGTTTTCACTTCATCTTATCTTCATTCCAGCTTTGTGAGAGAGTGATAGAATTGTGATTATAAGTCCATTTGTTGGATTAAAAATCAAATTTGAGTGAAACATTGCAAGTGTGAGACCTTTGTGAGTTTCAAGTCAATCAAATCTATTTCTTGTTTGTAGAAGTCACCAGTAAGATGGGATCTGCTGGAGCATACCTTCTAAAAGCTAGTGAGAGATTGAATTCTACAAATTATGATATTTGGAAGGTTAGGATGGAGTCACTCTAGGTGCTCCAAGACCTTCATGAGTTCTTGATTGAAGATGAAGACGGACCTCTAGGTGCATAGGAGCTAGCTAGATACAAGAAGAGATCTAGGCTTGCACTTCATTGTGTGAAAATGAATGTAAGCAATGATTTGTTGAGAGAAGTATCAGCATGTACTAGTGCTAAAGAGGCTTGGGAGTCTTTAAAATCAATCTATGAATCTAGCAACACTTCTAGAGTTCTTATGCTTAGAAATCAGATTCTGCAAAGCATGAAGAGAAGTGAGGAGAGTGCACAGGATTATGTACTCAAAATCAAGTTTCTAAATAGGGAGTTGGCTTCTGTTGGAGAGAAGATTCATGATGGAGAGCTTGTAAAAATTGTCCTTAATGGTCTAGGAGATGACTTTGCAAATTTGGTCCAAAGTTTTGCCATCCAAGACATTTTGCCAACTATAGAAAAACTTCACAATGTATTAGTGGCTGAAGAGTGTAGGATGCTCCATGCAAAATCTAGGATGAGTTCCTTGTCTTTGCAGGATGGTGATGAGAAAGCCAATTTCTCATTCAAGGGCAAAATGAAGACCAATTGAAAAGATCAGGATCATTGTTGATCTACCACCACCGGGGACGATCCGCGAGGTCTACATTTTCATGGGTCATGCTAACTATTATAGGATCTTCATTCTTGATTTTGCGGAGTTAGCCATACCAATTTACAAGCTCACAACGGATCCACATTGGAATGAGTAAGCTCTAAAGGCTTTCCAGAAGATTAAGGATGCATTGGTCTCAGCACCAATCTTATGATCACCCAATTGGTCCATTGAGTTCCACGTGCATATGGACGCATCGAAGTATGCAGTTGGAGCAGTCTTAACCCAGCCAGGTGAACACAAAAAGGATTTTCCAATCCGAATTGCAAGTCGACAGCTCAGTGATACCGAAATGAATTATTCAACCACAGAGCGGGAAGCACTGGCAATGATCTATGCAGTTAAGAGGTTTTGACACTATTTGATGGCCACACATTTTGTTTTTTATACGGACCATCAACCCTTGCTATATCTCATTAATAAAACTTGCAACACTGGGAGAATCACCAGATGGCTCCTTTTGTTGTTGGAATTTGATTTTCGGATAGTAGTTCGCAAGGGAAAACAACACTACATGGCAGATCATGTGTCACGAATCAAGGGAAAGGAGATTGCAACCCAACCCGACGATGAGCTGGCAGATGTTGCTTTATTTTACGTGGATACAGTACCAGAATAGGCTGCCGACATTGTTGAATATCTAATGCGGGGCCAACCAGACAAATCACTACCAAAGGCGAAACAGTGGAAATTGATCTTGAAGGCTAGACCTTATCAGCTGATTGCCGGCCAGTTGTACCGAAGAGGTCCAGACGGAATCCTTCGGCAGTGTATTCTTCCTCATGAGACCACCCAGATCATTTCGCCTTCACATAAAGGCATGGGTGGAGGTCATTTTGCATCTAATATTACAGTTCGCAAGATCCTACAATCAGGATGTTGGTGGCCAACGATTCATAAAGACACGGAGGAATACTTGAAAAAGTGCGATGTGTGCCAAAGGGCAAGGAGACCAACAAAATTGACTATGATCCAATGCACCCAGTCTTAGCCCAAGCATCATTCAAAAAATGGGGATTGGATTATATTGGTCCAATTCACCCCGCAGCAAGGAGTTCCTAGGCTCGATACATAATCGTAGCCACAGACTACCTCACCAAATGGGTCGAAGCCAAGGCAGTAAGACTAGTTGATGCTAGGACCACTGCCAAGTTCCTTTATAAAAATATCATTGTGCACTTCGGGTGCCCGGTGGAGCTAGTCAGTGATCGCAAAAGCCATTTTATCAACGAGACCATCCAAGATTCAGCCAAATCTGGCAAAATTGGGAAAATCCATCAGAATCCAAGGAGGATTCAGATCTTGATAGGGTAAAAAAGGAAACAGATCATCAGATTGACTGAGGGATCTACTACCAAGAATCCATTAGAACTTCCAGAGCACTACCAACAGTCAGATCAAGCCTGGATGAAGCTGATTACCAGTTTACAAAAGTTAAAAATCAGAAAATCTCAAGATCTAGTCAAAAAACACTCTGAAGGAGCACTTTTTTCATGATTTTTTGAGATCCCCTGGGAGATAGCTCTTGAAAATTGGACAGTCACCAGATCTGACCTAGATGCATTCATGAAAATCTCTGCGAGAGTTTCTGATGGAGGAATCATCATTTTTTAGTGTATGCAAGGGTTTCAGAAATAGAATTTTCAGAACTCTCGTAGAGCATCAAGATCAACTTACCAACTCTCGCAAGGTGCCTAAATGAAATCAGAGCAGTGAAATTAGCCTGTCTACATGGTTTGATCTTGAAAATCCAATCATAAGAACAAGTTGTGAGAGAGATCACTTCCTGCGAGAGTTGAACCCTCGCAGAACCTTCGCATGGCAGTCAAATCACCTTTTGAACTCTCGCAGACTTCCCTGAGGTCTTAGAATTTTGTGAAGAAGGTGTTGCCAAAATTTGGGTGGAACTGAGCAAGAGAAAGTGAATTTCACCTAATACGCACACTAAATTCCGCTATATAAGGACTGAATTCGAGTCATTTGTCACCTTTGCTAGCGAAACTCTGTCAAAATTTCCACTGAAAATACCAAGTTTTCTATTTTCAACCAAACTTCCTACCAGTTGTCATCTTCTCATATTAAACACCGATCTGTGCTCTGAACTACAATCATTGTCATCCAACACTCATTATTCTCAATTTTCTACTGTTTTCACATCTTTTTCCATTTTCCACCATTTTTTCTACTTTTTTGACTTTTTCAACCACTAATCATCATTGCTAACATGGCCTCCTCATCCTCTAAAGACTTTCGCGCCAAACAGGTGATCCAGTGTGAAATCCCCGAGGCCATGCAGATTTGGCCTCTACCCTCTGACACTCTGATCCAACCATGGCTGCAGACAGCCGGCCCACTCCTTGAAGCAATGGATTTTTACTCGACGCTCTTCCATTCTGAGATTAACATGGGCCTTGCCCTTCACGCTTACGCCACCTGGGACGAGGACAAGGCTTGTTTCCACTTCCTATACCAAGGTACCACGTACAAGGTCAGGATTAACGTCGACTCGATGATCACCATTGGCATTATGTCCGGTGATCGTCAACCCATCTCCCATCGCCACGCCAAAGTTCTAATCAAACCATTCGTCACCCAAATCACACCAGAAATCTCCATCCAGACTAACAATGTTTACCTGATAGAAGCTATCACGGAACCCGTCATTCAGACAGCTACGCATCTGTTGAATAACTTTCTAGTTATTTCAACATTTTGCAAGGACAAAATCCAGTCTACGCTGTTGAGTCAGATAGTGAAATTCTTTCTGGAGTTTCCTAACCTCTCCGTTGTGCCATACGACTGGCATAGCTTCCTTATTCGAGAACTAACAAACTCCATCAAACCCAACAACCGTGAGCGAATCGCAGCAAGCCCTCTGTTGTGTAACTTTGCCTGCGCACTTCTCGAGGCGAAAGTGTGCAGTTTCCAATGCTCATCTCTCCTGTCTACCCTTGTGCCACATACTAACCTTTACCCACCATCTCAAGCATCTACCTCCTCCTAACCTGCAGTCATTAACACAACGGCAGCAAACGAATGCGTGGCGTTGCCTCCACATCCACATCTCCACCTGTTACCCAAAGACATGTCTCCACTGCAGCACTAACTACTCCATCAACCACTGCCACTTCTTCTTCTGTGCAACCCCCCACTCCAATTTCTGTTGTCGCTATCTCTCTTCCTATTTCATCCACATCTATTCTGTCTCCATCCCCATTTCTTCTATTGATATCACTCCTACTTCTCTTCCAGTGTCCGCTATTCCATCCATCATCATCGCATCCTCCATTACTCTTGCCACCACCATTGCTCCTCTCACATT
This sequence comes from Diphasiastrum complanatum, assembly GCA_029204225.1. Taxonomy (NCBI): domain Eukaryota; kingdom Viridiplantae; phylum Streptophyta; class Lycopodiopsida; order Lycopodiales; family Lycopodiaceae; genus Diphasiastrum; species Diphasiastrum complanatum. The sequence goes on from CM055102.1 coordinate 2,109,423, forward strand.
CTACCCTTCTAATTCGCAACTGTCCCCCGACACTCTGGCATGGATGCAAGTTATCAATTTTTCACACCCACGCCAGACACTTTCTGCTCCATCCTCACCTTCTTCCATACTCCACACCACCCTTCAGTTCCCCACTGTTCCTCCCATCCTCTCGTTTGGACAAGCCGTCCTCACCCCTATTTCCACAATTGTTTCTCACACCCCACCCGCTTCGCCAAAGGTTGCCGAGGGCAGCCAACCGCTGCTTGATGACGCATTTGTAAAAACAGTTTTTATAGCATCACCAGATCGGGTTGACCCTACCGCCCCAGATGGCATCAGGACAAATGAAAATCTTATCGAAGACAATGACGACGGAATTCCACAATTCGTCGGGGCCGATACAACACAAGCCCCTGCCAGTGCCAGTGTATCAGCTGCTTCCATGGATCTAACGACGGCGTACCAAGCCCTAGGAAAGCAGGGTAGCAACCAAAGCTATTCTGGAAAGCAGGGTACTACATTTGGCAACGAGTAATACACAGTTGCAAACAAACCTCACCAAGCTGCAACAAGAGCTGATTCTGGCTCAACAACACGAACAAGCAGGGCACCAAGAGATTGCCAAGTTGTAGTAGGAGGAGGAGGGCCTAAACAAATACATTCAAAGCCTCTCCAAAGCGCTGACTGAGGCCTCCACAAAGGTGCGGGAGCTTCAAGCTGAAGCATCCCAACGACTTGCCTCCATCTAGACGCAACTTACACTTTTGGAAGCAGAGAACACGCGCCTGGGGACGGAGGTTAAAGCCTTACAAGATGAGAAGCTCGTCTGGTTAGCTCAATCTGCACAGGACACAAGGCCGCTTTCCCAATCAGAGATGAGTCTTCTACGGCGTCAGGTGCAGATTTATAGCCAAACCCTCAACTACTACCAGGCGGAGTTCAATAAGTATTGGACAAGCGCAACGCAAGAGCTCGCCCAGGCCAAGCAAGCCCTCAAGGCATGCCATAAATACATGGAAACGAAGGCCCAGCCCAACCCCGTGGTAATTCCACCGCCACCAAATTTTGACGCTGCACATGCTAGTACCAGCCAAGATCAGAGCCAGCAGGCAGCAGGGGGATTTCAACCAGATCAAGGGTCCGAAGGCCAAGACCAAGGGTAGACAGATGCGGCCACTGAGATGCGAGACCAGAGCCAAGGCACAACCACCAGCCAGGGCCAAACAACATCATCCAGAGGGTCACGAACGATATCTGCCAGCCGGGCCTTCCGAAGACCAAAATCCGTGGAGGAGAACATCAATGAATTTCTATCCAAATATCCCCACTAGTCATCAAGAGGCGGCTGGCAGATATCATTCTCAGCTCAGACCATCAAGAGAAAAGAAATGCAAGCCTTACCCACTCTCCAACCACAACCGGAGTGGTGAAAACAGTTATTTGAGAGAGACCTTGTGACCATCAGGGCTTACGTGCTGAGTCCGCAACAGTTACGGGTGAACGCGCATTTCTTGCCATGTCCAAGAAGATCCAAATGGGTGGAATGCGGCACTCCTCTGGACCAGATCACACTCAACAATTTCAACTGGCCAATCATCAAATTCGAATATGGGTGGACAATGGATGTAGATGCCAGAAGGGCTCTCTCCGCATTTGTCAGTCACTACATCAATTGCCCCGATCCCACAGTTCATGCGGCAACCACTTACGCCCGGGACTTGGAATATTCAATGGGCATTGAAACAAAATGGAATGATTTTCTTCTCTCCATATTTTTTGATCCAAATAAGGCGCTCGCTTCTGACAAAGTCGAAGACCAGTTGCTAGTCGCTCGCGTATATTACCTAGCTGCACTCCTTGGAGATCCCTTGATGAATCGATTCCAAGCATGGGTGGATCAAGAATGGCTGACAGGAGTCCACAAGTCCTTCCACATGCCAAAGGACTCGAAGAAACTGGACTGTATCAACTTCATGGAAGACGTTACGGGATATCTCATCCACCAGAGGCGGTCCAAGAGAACGCTCTACTAAACCGGCCGAGTGTCGAGGGACCGGCACTACTTCAGGTCGTGGGTCCTGTTGGGGGTATTTCCAACAAAGTGTAAATAAATAAAATCCTTCAATAAAATGTGTTGCGAGGGCATGGCATCCTGCGTGTATAAGCCCATGGCTCAATGAGCACGCAATTGAAGTTGTAAATAAAATAAACTTGACTTGGGCCTTGTAATTGAAATAAAACTAGAGGTCCAATGTCATTTTTAAACTTAGAGATCACTTTTTAGAGTTGGGTCCAAATTGAGACTCACATGAATCTTGTGATTTCTAATGTACTTTTTGTGGACCCTTGGATCAAGTTGGGTCCAAGATGAATGGTTAGGATCATTGTGAATATTAGCCAATAAGATTGAGGGGCAAGGGCCTTCCCCATTTTATAAAAAGGCACCATTTGTACACTATTTCGATGCTTAATGAGAAGGAGGAAACTCTACCATTTTTGGAAGAGAAGCATCCTCATTTGCTATTCACTACTTGCTATTGCTATTGGTTGTGTTTTCTATTGCTTTCTATTTCCATGTTTATTGTTTGCCATAGTGAATCCGATGGAGTGACCTACCCGAAGAGGCAATAGCTACAGTAGACGTTGATATTCGCAACCATGAGACGAATGTCACAGCAGTCTCGAAGAAAGACAACAAGGATGAACCCACCAAAATGACAAAAAGGAGCAAAAAGAAGGTGTTGGATTCCTTGAAGTCAATCAAGTTGGACTCAAATACAATGTCATCTTCTACACAGGTGACAGAAAATAGAAAAATGACCAGTCAGGCCAAGATCAATATGCTGAAAGAGGAATCTCGACGAGCTCCAGTTCATGAGATGCCTGATACTTTCATTCATTATACATTGGACGACGTGGTAATCATGATGCCGCAAGCCCAACAAGAACCTGATCAACGTCAGGCACCAGCGGAACAAGTCTTTGAGGGACCTGCGCGAACACAACCGATGAATCTTGTGGAACCAGGAGAAGAAGAAAGGATAGTACATGTGGGAGAGCAGTTAACACCCACGCAGTTCAAGAGACTACGATCCTTGTTGGTGGTTTTTAAACCTTGTCCGCCAACAATAGTCCAACACACCATACCTTTGGTGGACGGAGCAGTCCCCAAGGTAAGCCGTTACTACCGCTTCAACCCGAATTATATAGAACTGATCAAGCAAGAGTTGCAGAAACTTATGGATGCAGATTTCAATTACGAAATCGAGCACACGGAATGGGTATCACCGATAGTTATAGTACCCAAAAAGAATGGCAAAATGTGTATCTATGTGAATCTGAAGGTGCTTAATGCAGTCACCAAAAAGGACCATTTTTCTTTACCATTTACGAAAAGTGTCCTCGATAGAATAGCTAGCAACGAAGCCTACGATTTTCTAGATGGCTTCAGCGGCTACAACCAGGTGAAAATAGCCCTCAGGACCAGCACAAGACAACATTTGCCACAGAATAGGGAACTTATGCCCATAAAGTGATGCCATTCGGACTTTGCAATGCCCCAAGCACTTTCCAGCGAGTCATGTAGGCGACATTTAAAGATAATTTTTAAAAAACTTTGGAAATTTTTTTGGACGATCTGTGCGTGCATGGACTAGATTCAGAACACTTATCCAATTTGGAGAAGGTGTTACAAAAATGTCGCGAATACCAGATCTCCTTGAATCCAGAAAAATGTCAATTCTGGGTGACACATGGCTTGATACTTGGCCATATAGTGTCAAGACATGGGATCGAAGGAGGCCAAAGAAGAGGATGATGCATCAAGCTCGAAGGACAAGTCAAAGCAAAAATGTTTCTTTTGTGGAAAGAAGGGTGTGGGGTCGAAGATCTCTCGTAGTATAGCCCTTCCGCTGTCAACAAAGGTTAGAACACTGGATAGGTGCCTAACTATGCATAGATGCTACTTTTAGTTAATTTCCTACTTTCTCCCTTAACTCTGCTCACCACTATACTACTCCTCTTTAACTCTACTCCTCTACACTAACATTCATCATATTTTGGTTGAAGGGAAGGAATGGAGAAGAAGAGATTGAGAATCACCTGGTTGTAGCATTGCTTCAACTGATTCTTCTTATTCGCAGGTGCCTTGGGTGGATCGATCCTTGAGACTTTTGCCATAGCAGACCTTTGTGGTAGTTGAGCTGGTACCTTCTTGGTTCCATAATGATTTGGGTCTATTTGGTGTAGGACTTGTTCATCAGTCAGCTCAATCTCCTTATTATAGGTTAGAGCATGTTGCCAAGGGACTAGATCATTGTCCATTGTGTTCTCAATCGGCTCCGTTGACAGCCATGCTACGTTTATCATATTCACCCCAAATGTGATTGGTGTGTCCATAGTGTAACATTTGGGTGAAGATGTATTCCGTTCTGGATCTGATTCATATTGACATGTCTGGCAGTCAATAGCTGCTAATGCATCCGTCCATCTCATGAAATCCATCTCTGAATGATAGTGACCTCCCTTGGCTAGCCTTGGGAGGTCAATCATATGATCTGTCGTGGATGATCCGTCATCAACTTTGGGTGATCTACCTTTACAAACTATTCTTTGTTCTTGAAGGTGAGTTTCCCTGTACCCCAGTTGTGTACTACTTGCGCAGCTCTCAACCATGGTCTTCCCAGCAAAACACGGTATGCAGATGGACATTCAGGTATATCCATGACCACAAAAGTAATCACATACTGTATGTATGCTTTCTTTACGGGAATATCAGCAACTACACCTTTTGGTTTCACACATGATTGATCTGCTAGTTTGATGGCGAATTTGGCTGGCTTCAATCCTTGTAATTCTCATTTTTCGTACAAAGTAGTGGAGATCAAATTGACACCCGATCCTCCATCTACCACTGTCGCCTCGTCCTCATATCTCTTGTGTTTGATTGGCAAAGTGATGTTGTGTTCCTCACTTTCCCATGCTACTCCGATGTGGAGGACGTTACCTGTTTCATCATAGCCCGCACAATAGATGGGCTCAGGCGCTATTGGCTCCTCATTTGCATTGGCCCATTCCGCTAAAAGGCTTTTCGCTTGTGGTACAATCCACAGTAGTTCTCTGAGTGGTAAACTAACGTGGCTTGACAGCAAGAGTGTGAGCCTTTCAGTGCATGGTTCCTCAGGCTCCACTATGTGAAAAGGTGATTCATGTTGGTGCAACCGATCATTTTGATCAGTGCGCAGTGGTGAGCCCGTTTGCAGTTCTCGTTTGACGCTGACTGGAGGTTCTGTGGAATTGTTTCATTCTTGCTCTTTTTTCTCCTCTTGTGCTTTTTGTACCCAGTGTCTTATTTTTTGGTACTGTCTTCTCTCTTCTCTCACATTTGGATATGGCGCTGAAGTTGAGGATTGGTCGTCAGTGACCGATGGTGGTGGTGAGGGAGCCACTTTCTTCCTCTTTTGTGCTCGCGTAACAACTAACACAGGAGCATGGTCATGTCGACCTTTCGATGGCATCCCCGTTGGAACTGCTGATTGTTGTATGGCAATGAGGTTAAGAGGTGCACTGGTTCCATGTTTGAATGGACAATTCTTGAAACAGTGTCCATAACCGCAATCTCGGCAGGAGGTTGTATATTGTCCCTTATAGGGACATTCTGCAATTCTGTGTCCCTCGCCGCATCCGTAGAAGCCGTAATTTCTTCCACCTTGACGTTGACTTTGAGCTGCATTGGCCGAAACATATTCATTTATGACAGGATCCATAAATGGTTCATCTGGTCCCTACCACTGCTGCTGCTCAGGTTGAGGTGGCATTTGCATTTCTTGTTCCGCTGCTGTTAGGTTTACATGGGCCACTTGTTGATTGGCTGGCCCTGGTGGAGCAGGTAAGGCCATGCGTTGTGGTTGATTGGGTGTGCTGTACCTAGGTGCTGCGTTAGGTGTCCCTTGATGATAAGAATAAGAAGTCTGATAAGGACTTCTCTTCTGTTGAACAACCCTAGAGTTAAACGGGCAAAATGTCGTATCGTGCGATGTTGCATTGCACAGATGGCTGATCTATGTGTCAGTCTCAGATTTTGCTTTAGGACTGGACACTCGTTCGTTGTATGGTTTTGTGTGCATACTGAACACCATACATTTTCTCGTCGAGGATACTGCATCTGGTTTGGTTCCTATTGATGTGGAGTTACTACTATAGTTCCTTGTAAGGCCTTAAGTTTCTGGTCAAACTGCACCGTAAGTTGCTCCATCTGTTGTTTGTGTAATTTTGTCATTTGCTCCAACAACAGTTCTGTGGATAGAGTGGATGCGTTTGATGATGATGATGCAATCGAGGAAGTAGGAGTGTGGGTGGAAGGATATTCATCGTCAGATCCCTCATCCTCTTCCCTGATGGCATCTTCCATAGCGTCTTGCAAAGTAGCGTACTGCTCCCGTCGTTTCAGTTCTCTTCTGATGCTTCGTGGTAATCCGGCTAGAAACCACATGATCACCTCATGATCGGGAGTCAAGGCTGCACTACACTCGGATCGTAGATATTTGACCTGTTCAATATAGTCCCAGACCCTTTCTTGTTTTTCCATCTTGACTTTGCTTAGCATGATAAATAAGTCTTCCAGGAACTTTCTTGGTTTAAAGCGCATAATAAGAGCTGCTTTAACCGCTTCCCAGGTGGATTTCTCTTCCTCTGACAGATTGAAAAACCAATCCTTAGCCACTGCAAGCAACGACATAGGAAATAGCATCAGCTTCTCTGCATGTGTCTGTTCGCCGTAGATTTCACAAGCTTGCTCGTAGATCTGGAGGAATTGGATGGGATCTGATGATCCATCATATTTGGTATCTCCATTTGTGGTACTCTCCAAACTACATGCAAGGGTGCGACAGGTACGGGTTGGCCCATTGGATCCATTGGTGCTGGTTCCGGTTCTGCCTCTTGTTGCACACAACTAATCTAGGAAGGTGTGGTGCCTGATTTGCTATCCTTCGTGCTATTGATCGTCCTGATATCAGATTCATCCGATGGTGGGTTCCAAAGTGATTGGATGTTGCTTATACAATAGGATGCAGTTTGGATCTTCAAGGATCTGATCGATCTGATCGGCCAGAAGTGAATTTTAGGCCTTTTACAGTGATTTTTCCTTGATAACTTTTTACTCCCTGCACTGATTGACCTGAGAATTTGATAGTAGCTGGATCTAATGCAGATATTTCCACTGATTTGGTCTGCAAGGGTTATCTTGTGCGATTGTTGGATGTGCGAGGGTTCTTTAGCTATTTTTGCAGGTAAAAAACTTGATATCTTTTAGATCTCTAGGAAGTAACTCTCGCAAGGTTCACAGTAGCTGGATCTGGGTCAAATCTCACTATAGAATTCTCTACGAGAGTTAACTCTTGCAAGAAGTGAAAATTTCACTGTCTGCGAGGGTTCAAAATCACTTTTTGTGCTTGATCTTCACCAGATCTTCATACTAACTCTCGCAGGCTTCATCATTGATGTAATTTGACATTCTAAATCGATTGAGAGGGTCTCTGAGAGTTCTTACTAGAAGGATTTGCTGGATTTTCACATTTAAGTGACTTTTTTGACACTTAAATCAATTTTCTGCTCACTGGAATAAAACTAACTCTCACAAGCTCTTCTGTGTCCTGGTCTCATTGAGATGGAACTTCCGAATACTCTGCGAGAGTTTTTGACCACTGGAACTGAAAATTTCACTGTCTGCGAGAGTTCACTGGTACTTTCCCATCTTTTTTTCATTGGGAACTCTCGCACAGGAACTTAATCATCAAACTAACTCTCACAAGCTTCTTTGTGTCCTGGTCTCACTGAGATGGAACTTCAAAGGGCTCTGCGAGAGTTCTTATGAGGATTTGAATTCTTTTGGATTTTTTTTAAGGGTTTTTTGAATTTTTTATGATTTTTCTCTGATTTTTACAGTCTTCTTAGAACTATGATATCGTGTAAAGAATTAGATAATCACTATCAATCAATTACCATAAGCAATCACCAAGAGAAAGAGGAAGAACACACCATCACACTGTATAATACTAACTGAAAATCATGTGTACAAAATTAACCCTGAAATAGAGAGAGAGAGAAACAAATAGGAGTTGACTACTAAACTAGCCTATAGCTAATTATAGCTAGTAATAGTTGGCAATAATAACGTAAACAATAAACCGTAAGTTTATCATTGCTTTCTAACAATTTGAATTGATCATGCTGTAATCTTAATCTTACAGTACCTTCACCTTTGATAGTGTGAGTGCTATCATCACCAAGATGATTGGTCATATGTTGAGTAGCTCCAGTATCCATGCCTCTTGTCAAGTGCAAGGATCTTATTACTCCTATCGATAATCCTGCATTGATCAAACTCAAACTCCACCTTATGACCTAAATCTGTAATTCTACTTACTGATAACAGATTTGTAGAGAGTTTAAAAATATACAAGACTTTTGACAGTAGTTTTAATTGATCATGCTAGAATCTTAATCTTACAATACCTTCACCTTCGATAGTGTGAGTGCTATCATCACCAAGATGAACATATTTCTTTGTGTTGTAAGGCATATAGAATTGGAAAATCTCACGATGATTGGTCATATGTTGAGTAGCTCCAGAATCCAGAAACCATGAATCATCCAAATTTGTGTATTTGTCTTTGACCATAAATGCACATTCGTCCATTTCGACTTCAGGAGATGCTATAACCGTATTTGTTTGTTGATCAGATTGCTAGGCTGCATTCTTCGCTTTGAGAAATTGGCAATTCTAGATCTCATGGTTATCGCATTTGCAATACCTGCAAAACATTTTCTTCTTCGACGAATGTGGATTCGATGATTGTTCTTGACTTTGAGTCTGTTTCTAATTCGATGTAGACTACTTGGTGTAAAAATTACAGCAAATAAGGATCCTAAAACACTTGAAATGATGAGGGAAACAATAGATTATGATTTCATAAGATTAGCACAAGTTGAACCATCAAAATCCATCAAAAATCTATGCTTGAACCTCACTAAATGGCCCAAATCCTTGAAGAAGGCTTCACACGTGTGAAAGTACGGCCTCCCACAGTCTGAGTACTGTACACCAGACCTACATTCAATCCTATAATCATTAGTAATCACAAGTACTCAAACAATTATGAAGATAGAGAGCAATTGCACCATTATGAGAGAAAAAACATGAAATTGCTTGATTGATTTTGGTGAGATATCATCACCTATATATACATGATCCATCACGGTTTTGGGCAGCTATGAGTAGCCCTAAACCTATCCCTAATGCTAATTTTGGTGGATCTTTCATCCCTACCAAGTTAGGGTTGGAATCTTGGAGATCCCTCAACAATGCAAAAATTACCAAAAATAGCTCCTATTTTTTCTCCCTTGTATCTAAGCATAATTTGGACTCATTCCAAAGGTTCTAACACTTAGGTCTACTTGAGAACATCCTTATGAATGGAATCCTATGCTATTTGGCACGTGTGACAAGCCACATCATGACCATCTAACTATTTACAAGTCATATGACCAAAACTAGTCAAGCTAGAATTGTGAATTTTTAACACTCCTCCTCACTATCTAGCTTGGTTCAATCATTGCTTTACTAATCACTCCAAGTGATGAACTGAACTTCATAAAAGGTGTCTTTTGAAGTGGTTTAGTAAGTAGATCAGCTACACATTCATTGCTTGGAACATGCTCCAAAGCAATCTCCTTGGCTTGCACCATTTCTCTCACAAAGTGATGGCATATCTCAATGTGCTTAGATCTTGCATGGAAGATTGGGTTAGATGCAAGGTGTTGGGCTGATATATTGTCATTGTAGATGATTGGTGCCTCCTCTGAATCCATGATCTTTAGTTCCACCAATAATCTCTTGATCCAAAGTACCTCCTTTGTAGTGGTTGTCAAAGCTTTGTACTCGGCCTTGGTTGAAGATAGAGATATAGTTTCTTGCTTTTTTTGAAAGCCATGAAACCACACCTTCTCCTATGAAAGTTGAATAGGCACTTGTTGATTTCCTATCCCTCTTGTCCCCTGCAAAATCTGAATCACTGAATGCATGAAGGTTAATCACATCTCCTCTATATAGAATCCCAAAATCCAATGTACCCGAGATGTATCTTAGAATCCTCTTAGCCTTTTTCCAATGGATATTCAATGGCTTTTGCATGGATTGGCTCAACCTACATACACTAAAGCTAAGATCTGGTCTAGTTATAGTGATCCACATTAAGGAACCTATAAGTTGCCTAAACAAAGTGATGTCCATGAAGGATCTTTCATCATCTTCATTTGGCACTTTTACATCTTGCTCCATTGGTGTGTCAACAATTTTGCATACTTCCATCTTAAACTTCTTCAAAAGACTTTGAGCATAGTTTACTTGACTTATAAAGATAAAATCAGACCCTCTAAGTACTTCTATGCCTAAGATGAAGTGAAGACACCCTAGATCTACCATCTTGAACTCTAAGGATAGATCTATCTTGATTTTTTCAATATCATCAACACTATTTCCACTAATGATGATGTCATCTACATAAATGAGTAAAAGTACAATACCAACATCATCAAACTTAATGTAAAGAGTGGGATCATATTCACTTTGAAGAAAAGAAAGTGAAATAAGATAGCAATGTAGTCTTGAATTCCAAGATCTCGAGGCTTGCTTCAAGCCATAGATGCTTCTTTGGAGATGGCATACTTTGTTCTCCATTCCATGCTTGATGAACCCTTGTGGCTGCTCCATATAGATATCCTCTTCCAAAAAACCATTCAAGAAAGCATTAGAGACATCCATTTGACATAAAATCCATCCAAAATGTGATGCAAGTGCAATGATTAGTCTTATTGTGACCATCTTGGCCACGGGTGCAAAAGTTTCCTCATAGTCTATCCCTCTCTCTTGAGCATAACCTTTTGCAACTAATCTTGCTTTATGTTTGTTAACACTCCCATTTGCATTCAACTTAAGCTTGAAGACCCACTTGCATCCTATTACATTCCTTTGAGGTCTCTCAACAAGCAACCAAGTTTCATTCTCAATCAAGGCATCATACTCATCCAACATAGCTTTATACCATTCTTTGGAGTTCAATGCATCTTCAACATTAGACGGTTCTTCAAAACTAGATAAAGCATAAGAAGTGGATGAGATACCCTCAACTTGCTGTCCTTTGCCTTGATATGTGAGCCTTGATGGCTCCACTTTTGCCCTTGAAGATCTCCTTGGTGTGATAGGTGGGTTTGGTGCTTGCTCCTCCATGAGCTCCTCCTCAAAACCAAGATCTTGCTCCTCGGCCATCTTCTTCTTGATTGTTGGAGCACTTGAGCCTTCTTCAAGCATATGCATATGATGTTCATCAAAGATGACATCCCTTGAAACAACAAATTTGTTCAAGGATGGGAGATAGACTTTGTAGCCCTTGCTTGAGCTTGCATATCCAAGCATGATCCCTCTTGTGGAAGATGGATCCTCCTTGGTTCTTGTTTCCAATGGCACATGCACATAACATATACACCCAAAAACTTTCAAGTGATTAAGATTGGGTTTCTTTCCATACAACATCTCATAAGGAGTTTTGCCTTCAATTGCTTTGCAAGACACCCTATTCATCAAGTAGTTTGCACATACAAGAGACTCACCCCAAAAGGATTTGGGCAAACAAGCATCTAATCTTAAAGCCTTAGAACATTCACATAATGTTCTATTCCTTCTTTCAGCAACTCCATTTTGTTGAGGAGTGTAAGGACAAGAAGTCTCTTTCTTGATCCCTTCCTCCTCACAAAAGGCCTTGAACTCATTGGAGATGAATTCTCCACCATTGTCACTTCTAAGAATCTTGATGCTATGATTATGATGCTTTTCCACAAACAACATGAACTTTACAAAAGTATCAAATACTTGAGACTTGAAAGAAAGTAAGAACACCCAACAATATCTTGAGTAGTCATCAATGAAGGTTAAAAACATGGATGAACCTCCATTAGATTTGGTGCTAGCAATGTGCACATCCGAGTGTATGAGTTCAAGAGGATGAGATGACTTTGTGATGGAGTTAGGAAACACCTTCTTATGTGCCTTGGATAAGGCACAAGCTTCACAAACCTTGTCTTCCTTCCCAATAGACCTTGGTAGGCCTAAAGCATACTCCTCCTTGATCATAGCCTCCATGGAACCCGAGTTGACATGTCCAAGTATTTTGTGCCATAAAGTAAAGGTAGATATCTTGCTCTTCTCGGCCAACATGACAACATTAGTATCCACAAATGCATCCAGCTTATAAAGTTTGCCAAGTCTAGTGCCCTTAGCCACTATCTTACCCTTCTTCTTGATGAAACATTCATTTGAAGCAAAGTCAACATTGAAACCATTGTCTACCATTTGGCCAACACTTAGTAGATTCTTTGTTATTGTAGGAATGTACAAAACACCTTCTATGTTGATCTTTTTGGAAGATCCTAAGCAAAGGGGAATGCTACCAACTCCTTCAATCTTACAAGCTTCATCATTTGCTGTATAGATAGACTTTATAGGTCCATCATAAGATAAGAGAGAAGAACCTAAATCACTTTAGGAGGTGCCTACTACACCTTAGAACAGCCTTGAAGAGTCCCCAAAACTCTGATCTTCCCTCTCCTTGAATGCTAGAAAGCCTCCTCTATGAAATCACCTCCAAAACTCGCTTAGAAATCAATGCTTGGAGCAAGCAAAACTTGCTATCTTGGTAATGTGAATTGAATTCAACTTTGCCTCTGGTTTTAGACACCTAAACACCTGCAAATGAAGTCACACAACACCAATCTCCAATGTATTTGACTCACTTTGAGTTCTAGAATCAATACTAGATGCTAAGATCCAATCTACACAAGATTTAGATCAAAAATTGTGATCAAATTGAATGAAAACCAAGGATTTAGCTCATTTCAGCCTTTAGGCTCTGATACCATGTAAAAATTACAGCAAATAAGGATCCTAAAACACTTGAAATGATGAGGGAAACAATAGATTATGATTTCATAAGATTAGCACAAGTTGAACCATCAAAATCCATCAAAAATCTATGCTTGAACCTCACTAAATGGCCCAAATCCTTGAAGAAGGCTTCACACGTGTGAAAGTACGGCCTCCCACAGTCTGAGTGCTGTACACCAGATCTACATTCAATCCTATAATCATTAGTAATCACAAGTACTCAAACAATTATGAAGATAGAGAGCAATTGCACCATTATGAGAGAAAAAACATGAAATTGCTTGATTGATTTTGGTGAGATATCATCACCTATATATACATGATCCATCACGGTTTTGGGCAGCTATGAGTAGCCCTAAACCTATCCCTAATGCTAATTTTGGTGGATCTTTCATCCCTACCAAGTTAGGGTTGGAATCTTGGAGATCCCTCAAGAATGCAAAAATTACCAAAAATAGCTCCTATTTTTTCTCCCTTGTATCTAAGCATAATTTGGACTCATTCCAAAGGTTCTAACACTTAGGTCTACTTGAGAACATCCTTATGAATGGAATCCTATGCTATTTGGCACGTGTGACAAGCCACATCATGACCATCTAACTATTTACAAGTCATATGACCAAAACTAGTCAAGCTAGAATTGTGAATTTTTAACACTTGGAGCTTTTATCCTTCTGTCGTTTCGAGCCCTCGTTGACATCTAGGGCATGAGACGAAGAGGTAGACAAAGTGTCTTGACTTCTTCGATTATCTTCTTGCAGTAACATAGTGATAGCTCTAGTTAGAGTTAAATCTGAGTGGATCGTAATGATCATCACCTAGTTCTCATATGTAGAGGACAAGCTTGAAAGCAATGTCATGATTGTGTCTTGATTGTCTATGATTGATTCGACAGCGACCATCTGTTGCAAGAGATTCTTAAACTAGTTCATATGAGATTCTTAAACTGGTTAATATGATTCTGAAGAGAATCATTATTCGACATCTTGAGTGTGAAGAATTTTCTTTCGAAGATGTAATTTGGTAGTTACGTCTCTCACATCATATAGTGAGCTCAGGATGTCCCAAACTTCTTTCAAAATTTTATCTTAAGCTACATGGCCCAATTTGAGTATCTGATATATTGAGGATAATAAGCGCAAAAGCTTTACCATCCTTCGATTTTCACTTTGAGTCATTTGTGTCATCTTCAAGTTTCACTTCGATACATGTAACAACATCCCACAACTCATTGGTGATTAGTAAGGTCTTCATCTTAAATTTTTAGAAATGATAATTAGATCCATTTTGCTTGTCTGCAATAAGATCCGTTTACTTTGAGAATCCATTTGAAACTTTAGACTATCGATATTTGATTGTCGTTAAGAGAAAAATACAATGTTGTGCTACAACTGGAAATCAATTCTCTGATATCGAAACAAATTGATTTGAACTGAAAAATAATTTGATATTGTGAAAGATATTAAGTACAAGAGCTTGCGCTTTGATATAGTATTAGGCCTTGAAGAAGAATCAATGCTCTGATATTTGGTACTCTTGGAGTACCTTAGATTTATACTTAAAACACATTTATGAGTCTTTTCATATTTCAAAGTACCAACTTTGGTTCTCTATTCTTCGATTTCGGTATGATAGGCAGTCTTTAGTTTTAAACTCATGGGTCCTACTTTAGCAATAATTGGTTTTACAAGTTTTAACTAATATGTAGAAACTATTGATCTTTTTTAACAGATCGATCATGTGTGAGTCCTTTATGTTTATGGGTACTATAAAAGTACTTATTGGGACTTTTGGTTCTTCCCTTAATTTGAGAGCTCAAATCTGACATATTTGGTACTATCTTGTTTTAAATATGGTAGTATTGCATGTGTACCCATTTTGGTACTTTTGGCACTATTTTTTCAATATATTTAGTTAAACATGTGTGTTTATTAGCACAATTTGTGTCTTTTACTCCCATGTTTAGGATATATGAAAATTCAATAGAAAATATCAATTCAACAATGTTAGTTTCTTTGCAAGTTGTTTGAGAGAGAGAGTTTTTGGTGGAGTTAAAGATAGTCAACATTCCCAATTCTGGGATGGGCTGTAGCCCTAGTTTTTTCCTTGTTGAGGGCATGGTATCATAAATGGTTCTTTGTTGGACTTGAAACATCCCCAAGGAAAGCCATGCTGATGGGAGGGAGCATTGTTGTGACATTCTGGAATAGGATACAGCCATATGGTTTAGGAATTTTGACTAACAATCTTCATGCTTTCTTTTTGTCACTTTCATTCTTTGTGGGTTCTTGGTACTTTGGGTTCTCTTGGAGGACCAAAATTTTGTGGGTTGTTGGTACTTTTTTGTGTTAGATTATTCTTCTATCTAACCGAATAATCATTCTTTAATCTTCATTTACTTATTATCCAGTTCTGTAGTTTTATGCATGTTTCTACACAGACTGCGGAAATACTCGAGAATCGTTAACAAGTGGCTCCGACTATTGGTCATCATCCGACAATCTTTATCAGTCATGGCCTGACAAGTCTTATCGGGTGAAAGACGTTCATTTTTCCACATGAATTAAAGCTATAGACTTGCCCTAACCGTTTAGCAAGTAAATTTATGAGAAGACCTAACTAGATGGATGCCAGCTCATTATGGCCAACTAGCTATCATGATCTGTGACCTAATATTTGTCCTACTGGACATGCATCAATTGCTTAGTATAAATAATTGATCATACTTCTATTATTTTAGTACGTATTGTAGCAGATCTCTCAAGCTTGAACACTCTTGAACATTCTATCTTAGTTCTCTAGAGTTCATTTAGAATTTTCTATTAGCGCTTACTGCTTATCAGCAGAAGTACAATCAGACAAAAGCTTTTTATTTGCTCTTAGATAGCTTAGAGTATGCGATTTCTATCCGCAATTGTCTTGTGCTCATCATCATCTATTTTTATGTTGAATCAATCGATCCTTTATTGCGTTCAGTATTATGTCAGAATATATGCATCTCTCTGATTGTTTTATAACTAATAATCTTTTATAGTCTTGTCTGATAATTCTATACTTCATTGTTTGGCTATGTAATCACTTTAGTGCTAGAAATTTCAAATATGGTCACTATAAGACTGAATGTAAGTTTTGTCATTACGTTTTGTTCAATATTGATAGGCGTAGTCATGCATTAGAATAGAAGGCTTCATTCTGCTATGCTCGATAAGTCGCTCACAAACTTCGACTTGTCGTTGTTGCATTCCCTCTTTTCAACATGGTATCAAAGCATACTATTTAATATGCTAGTACCTTCATGATTTCAAAGCAATCTGTTATACCATATCTATAATACTTGATATCTTTCACGATATTAAATCAATATCATTAGATACTTTTCACAGTATCATATTTCTTTTTAATTTTGTGGTAGTCAGTATTAGATAGTTGATTACCAATTGTAGTGTAGCATAGTATCTCTCTCTTAATGTCATTGATATATCGATAGACTAAAGTTCTAGATGGATTCTCAAAGTAAAGTCAGTCAGACTAAAGCAAACAAGCTGAATGGATCCAATTACTACTTGTGAAAGTTTAAGACAAAGACCTTGCTAATTGCCAATGAGTTGTGGGATGTTGTCACAGGTATGAAGTGAAGCTTCAAGATGACACAACTGACTCAAAACGGAAGTCGAAGGATGGTAAAGCTTTCGCTCTTATAATTCTCAATATATCAAACACTCAGATTTCCACATATCTGAAGCTCATGTGAAAGTACTGTACTTTAGGACCATAAATGATCTACAAAAGATCCACAAGAGTGATTGGATCAAAAAACTAGACACAAAAAAGTTGATCTGGATTGGTAATTTGACAAACAACAAGCATTAACAATCAAAAGCATTGATCAACATTGAAATCCAAGACCACACGTGTGTACTAAAGGCTGTAGTATGGCCTTCAACTTGTGAAACAAGTAGAAATTGATTTGGTTTCATTTGGATCACATAAACTCAATGTACATAGTGAACTAGCTTGAGATTGCCAATGAGCTCCAAAAATTTTCTATCTTCTCACTATGGGAGCTTGGAATACATAGCAAATTCAACTTCCTTCTTGAAGTTAGGTGGATTTCCAACATGTAATAAGGAAGTTCACTCACCCTTCTTGCCCTAAAATGAAAAGCTAGCCTAGATCCCAGAGTTATGCTTGGTAGGTAGCTAGTTGGTCAAATTTTTGCCTTAAACTTAAGTGTAGGTCCTATCAAGTAGGGATGGCCACCAAATAGACATGACCAACTCTCTTGACTTGACCTAACCTACATTAGGATGGGTTTCCCATGTGGCATCATGGCCTAACATGTGTGGGACCCACTTGTGTACACAATCTACACTATTCTACATGGTTTTTGATCAAGCTAGATTTGCCAATTTTTGACAATTCTTCACACTCCTCCTCAAATTTAGCTTGATCTATTTACAACTCTCTTGATAGAGGAATGAAATCTTTTATAAGTGTTAAAAAATCAAACTAGAAACAAGGAACTTTTGAGACTCCAATAGAGAATGATGTCCGTGAAGGACCTTTCACCACCTCTTAAAGGATCCCTTACAAGATGTTCCACAAATGTGTCTATATACATGTAGCACACTTCAAAAAATACACATCATGCCAAGCCATGGATTCCAAGGCATTTTGTGCACTTGAAGATACATCAATAAAACTATTAAGTGCATAGGATTCTAGACACAAAGAGATGGTGCCAACACCATCTATCCTACACTCTTCATCATTTGCAGTAAAGACAAACTTTTTAGCAGCATTGAAAGAGTGTAAGGTTGAGAAAAAAATCTTTTTCACAAGACATGTGGGAGCTAGCCTTACTGTTGATCCACCAATTGTCTCTTGAATTGCTATTGCTTGTTGGTGAGGATGTAGATGCCATCAAGAATACATCTACTTCATCCTCCTCCTCCTCCTTTGCAAGGTTTCCTTTTTTGTCCTCCTCCACTTGTGCTCTTAGCCTCTCGTAGCATTCAGATGCATAATGCTCTTTCTTTCCACAAAAGAAGCATTTCTGATTTGACTTGTCATTTGAACTTGATGCATCATCCTCTTCTTTGGCCTCATTTGGATGCTTCTTCTTTCCATTGGTCTTATTTTTGCCCTTGAATGAGAAATTGGCTTTCTCATCACCATCCTGCAAAGACAAGGAACTCATCCTAGATTTTGCATGGAGCATCCTACACTCTTCAGCCACTGATACACTGTGAAGTTTTTCTATAGTTGGCAAAGTGTCTTGGATGGCAAAACTTTGGACCAAATTTGCAAAGTCATCTCCTAGACCATTAAGAACAATTTGTACAAGCTCTCCATCATAAATCTTCTCAAAATATTGGAAAAAAAAAAACACAAAACTATGTGAATATGCTTCTACACAATCTCAATAATTCAATTATCAATTTCGTATACGATACAATCTTTAAAATTTCTATTCAACTCAAATCGGGACAAAATTGCATAGCTAGTTGGACATTCTCTAATGTCATTTGAGAAGATTGTGTGTACTCACTTTTCAGTTTGAAGTATACTATTTTGTGTTATTGGGCAATTTTGGAAGAAGTCATTTCTTTTTGACACCGGAAGATCATAAATGAGAAGGGGTCCTAAAAATGCCAAAGATGAATTGAGCTCTTTTGGCTTAGTAAAGACCCATCTTAGAATAAAATATTCAAGGTAGGTAGAAGTAGAAACTCAAGCTACCATAAGAATTGCCATTTGTACTTTGCATGCCACATTTAATGCATGAAAATACTAGGTGGCACAATTAGACATATTGAGGTGGCTTGAATAAGTCTAGATAGCTTGAGAGGTGGATTCATAACTCCAATTCAACTCAAAGTAGGAGGAGAGTACATGGATCTATATATATGTGATGTACTCTCATTGAGAAGATGATGATTTTTGTGTGTAATGCAAATTTGGAGACTAAGCTCTTTGTGCCCTCTCTCTCTACTCGAGTTCTGTACTTTCATATTCTCTCTCTAGCCGAGTTGAGGCATTTATTGTACTTAGTTTCATGTTTTGTTGACAGATGTTGCTTGTAACACAATAATATTTCTTGTATGATCAGCTTTCCTATTGTCAATCAATGCTAGTTTGATCTTTATGGTATTATTGGGCTTAGGAGATCAAAAGTACATGTGTAGGGCGTCCCACACATGTGAATTCAACAAATGGAAGCCAACTCTCTATTCACAGACTTGATTCTAAGTACATAATCTTGTGCACTCTCCTCACTTCTCCTCATGCTTTGCAAAATCTGATTTCTAAGCATAAGAACTCTAGAAGTGTTGCTAGATTCATAGATTGATTTTAAAGACTCCCAAGCCTCTTTAGCACTAGTACATGCTGATACTTCTCTCAACAAATCATTGCTCACATTCATCTTCACACAATGAAGTGCAAGCCTAGATCCCTTCATGTATCTAGCTAACTCCTATGCACCTAGAGGTCCGTCTTCATCTTCAATCAAGAACTCATGAAGGTCTTGGAGCACCTAGAGTGACTCCATCCTAACCTTCCAAATATCATAATTTGTAGAATTCAATCCCTCACTAGCTTCTAGAAGGTATGCTCCAGCAGATCCCATCTTACTGGTGACTTCTACAAACAAGAAATAGATTTGATTGACTTGAAACTCACAAAGGTCTCACACTTGCAATGTTTCACTCAAATTTGATTTCTAATCCAACAAATGGACTTATAATCACAGTTCTATCACTCTCTCGCAAAGCTAGAATGAAGATTTGATGAAGTGAAAACTACTTTCAAACAAATCTTGCCAAGAAATGGATTTGATTGTCTCTAGAAACTCACTAAGGTCTCTCTCTCTTTTAGTTTTTCACTCAAATTAGGTTTCTAATCCAACAAATGGACTTATAATCGCAGTTCTAGCACTCCCTCACAAAGTTGGAATGAAGATAAGATGATGTGAAATCTACTTACAATCAAATCTTGCCAATTTTGGCTATTTTTGGACAAAAAGTTGACTTAATCTCTTTCTTCCTTCTTGGTGTACTTTCAAGATCTGTTTTTAACCTTAATAGGACTTGAAATCAGCCTAGGTTAATTAGATTCCAGGTTCAAAGGTGCCCACACATGTGAATAGTACGGATTTGGACCCCTACCAAGTTTGGATCAAATCTCCTTACCAAAATCAAGATTCTAGCTTGCCCTCTCAATACTAGTTTTTAGCACCAAAACTAGCTAAAAATGGATTTGCATTAAATCAATGGCTTATGCTCTTGTACTTGGATTTGATACCATGTGAAAGTACTGTACTTTAGGACCATAAATGGATCTACAAAAGATCCACAAGAGTGATTGGATACTTGCTTAACAATCTATCATAAAACTAGACACAAAAAAGTTGACTAGATTGGCAATTTGACAAACAACAAGCATTAACAATCAAAAGCATTGATAAACATTGAAATACAAGCCCACACGTGTATACTAAAGGTTGTAGTACGGCCTTCATCCTATGAAACAAGTAGAAATTGATTTGGTTTCATTTGGATCACAAAAACTCAATGTACATAGTGAACTAGCTTGAGATTGCCAATGAGCTCCAAAAATTTTCTAACTTCTCACTATGGGAGCTTGGAATACATAGCAAATTTGACTTCCTTATTGAAGTTAGGTGGATTTACAGCATGTAACAAGGAAGTTAACTCACCCTTCTTTCCCTAAAATGAAAAGCTAGCCTAGATCTTAGAGTTATGCTTGGTAGGTAGCTAGTTGGTCAAATTCTCACCTTAAACTTAGGTGTAGGTCCTATAAAGTAGGGATGACCACCAAATAGACATGACCAACTCTCTTGACATTACCTAACCTACATTAGGATGGGTTTTCCAAGTGGCATCATGGCCTCACATGTGTGGGACCCACTTGTGTACACAATTTACACCATTCTACATGGTTTTTGATCAAGCTAGATTTGCCAATTTTTGGCAATTCTTCACAGCTCAAACTTCAAAAGAAGTACATGACATCCTGAGCTCACTATATGATGTGAGGGACGTAACTTCTAAGTTACGTCTACGAAGAAAATTCTTCACTCTCAAAATGTTGAATAGTAATTCACTTTAGAATCATGTTAACCAGTTCAAGAATCTCTTGCAACAGATGGCTGTTGTCGGATCGATCATAGATAATCAAGACGCAATTATGACATTGCTTTCAAGCTTTTCCTCTACTATTGAGAACCGGGTGATGATCATATTGACACACTTAGATTTAACTCTCACTAGAGTTATTACTATGTTCCTGCAAGAAGATAATCGAAGAAGTCACGACACTTTGTCAACTTCATCATCTCATGCTCTATTTGTCAACAAAGGCTCAAAACGACAGAAGCAGAAAAGCTCTAAGCAGTCCGCATTGAATCAGAAACCGACACAAAGTCAATAATAATGATTAAATCCACAATCGAAGAAGAAGATGTTTAGTAGGTATTGCAAGCACACTAATCATGAGATCTAGGATTGCAAGGTACTCAAAGCAACTTCTACTTGACAATCTTTGTGATTCCAAGCAAGAACAATAAAAAAAGATGATCCACGGCTTCACACGTGTGAAGTACAGCTACTGTATGGCCTGATAACAGAGAAATAGTTTACTTATCATTTACAAAGCATTCATCTACAAAGAAAGTGCCTAAGAGAGTCAAAACACAATGATAGCTTTACAAACCAAGATTTCTCATCATTAGCTCAATAATGGATCCATCATGGATCATGTACAAATTCACCATAATCTCTCCCTAAGCTACATCCAGCACGTGTAGGATAGCTCATTGTACGTATCCATATCCACTTTGGATAAGATCTATCAAGTTCGCCACATCATCCATTGGTGGTTTGTGTTGACCTTCTAGATTCCTACAATCTAGGACCTAACTCCTATAATTTAGGAGATGTCATATTAGACTCAAATGAAAGCTAATAAAAATGGAACTGAATATTACAAGTGTCATTTCACACGTGTGGACAGGTCCTCACACGTGTGGATCCACATAGATGTCTAATATTCATTAAAAACCATGTGAAAATTGCTAAATTCTAACAGCCTCTCCCAGATCCACGATCTCGAATTGTTTTGAGATGTCTGTCTTCACTTTAGCAATGAACCTCTCACTCTTGTAGAGTATCAGAGTGTCGTCCACATACATAGCCACAATGATGATCTTTCCATCAGTAATTCTCACATACACATTGGAATCAGCCATCAGTGGCTTGAATTCCAATGATTTCAAGGCTTGATCCTTCTTTTTGTACCACTGTCAAGCTGACTGCTTCAGACCATAGATACTCCTATACATTCTACATGCATAATCATGCTTAAAGTGGACATCTGAACCACTTTCTAAGGGTAGACCAACACTAAGCATATTCTTGGTGATTGATGGTACATAAAGGACATTTTCTAGATCCATGAATTTTGAGGATTCTAGACCCAAAGAGATGGTGCCAGCACCATCTATCCTACACTCTTCATTATTTGCAATAAAGACAAACTTTTTAGCAACATTGAAAGAGTGTAAGGTTGAGAAAAAGTCCTTTTCACAAGACATGTGAGAGCTAGCCTCACTACCGATCCACCAATTGTCTCTTGAATTGCTATTGCTTGTTGGTGAGGATATAGATGCCATCAAGAATACATCTACATCATCATCCTCCTCCTCCTTTGCAAGGTTTCCTTGTTTTTTCTCCTCCACTTGTGCTCTTAGCCTCTTGTAGCATTCAGATGCATAATGCCCCTTTGTTGGGGGTATTCCCAACAAAGTGTAAATAAATAAAATCCTTCAATAAAATGTGTTGCGAGGGCATGACATCCTGCGTGTATAAGCCCATGGCCCAATGAGCACGCAATTGAAGTTGTAAATAAAATAAACTTGACTTGGGCCTTGTAATTAAAATAAAACTAGAGGCCCAATGTCATTTTTAAACTTAGAGATCACTTTTTAGAGTTGGGTCCAAATTGGGACTCACGTGAATCTTGTGATTTCTAATGTACTTTTTGTGGACCCTTGGATCAAGTTGGGTCCAAGATGAATGGCTAGGATCATTGTGAATATTAGCCAGTAAGATTGAAGGGCAAGGGCCTTCCCCATTTTATAAAAAGGCACCATTTGTACACTATTTCGATGCCTAATGAGAAACTCTACCATTTTTGGAAGAGAAGCATCCTCATTTGCTATTCACTACTTGATATTGCTCTTGGTTGTGTTTTCTATTGCTCTCTATTTCCATGTTTATTATTTGCCATAGTGAATGTTTTTCCATTAGCAAGCATAAGGAGCATTTGAGCTAACCTCCACCCTCACTCTCTTTCTCTCTCTTTCTCTTCTCTTCTCAATCTCTTCTTCTCCATTCCTTCCCTTCAACCAAACTATGATGAATGTTAGTGTAGAGGAGTAGAGTTAAAGAAATTAACTAAAAATAGGAAATTAACTAAAATTAGCATCTATGCATAGTTAGGCACCTATCCAGTGATCTAACCTTTGTTGACAGGCAGAAGGTCTATACTACGAGAGATCTTCAACCCCATAGTCACGCCGTTGCCAGGGATAGGTTTCCACTAACTAGTTTAGTTGCATATTAGCTATTTTTTTGCTTTTTAGAGTAGTTTAGTAGATTTTTGGGAGTTTAGAATTAGTTTTCTGTATTTTTTTGTGTTTGGACTGTTCACAACTAGCGGAGGAGGTGTGAGAGGGTAGAGGAGGCCCTGAACAACCTCTAAGGGCTTGAAACCAAAACCAATCATCCAAAAAACTCAAAAAATACACCAATCTATATTTTGGAGGGAAAAAAAGCCAAAATAGCTCATCAGATTTTTATATCTCCAGAATCAGTGGGAATTAACCCTTGCATGACTGGTAGCAACTCCAGGGTACTGTCCCAAACCTACATAGAAGCCTGCGAGAGTGTGAGCTATCAGGTCCTAAGTGCCTGACCAGTCGACTCAGCTTGTCACAAGCTTCGGAGTGAGGTGAGAAAGTCCTTCATAGGTAGCGGAAGCAAGGAGAAGCAAAAAGGTGGAAGAAGCATTTACTTGGTGTTGTTTGCAGGTTTTGAAGATCAAAAATAGTTCTGGGGAACACATAATCAGTCCTGGAGGCATCACAAAGGCCAGAGTAGCACCAAACAGCTTGCAAATCGGTTGAGTGTGGAGATTTTTACAAAACTTCAAGTTTTGTGTCAAATTTTTTTTTCTTTTGGTGTATTTTCACTCAAAACTCTGTCATTTTGTTGAGTGGAAAATTGCTAGTGAGTTTGGAGCTTGGTATAGTGCATAGCAAGTTATTGGACTTTGTTTCATTGATTTCTGTGGAGATTTGAGGGAGTTTTGCAATTCTTTGTGCATTCTTGGGTGAAGTAGCTTTGGGAATGAAAAATCATGGTTTTAAGACTAATCTGTTAGAAAAATCCTTATTTAGAGGCTACTAGATGCAAGCACTAGTGATTTAGTGTGGATTTGCACTTGAAATCGGTTTTTTGGTGAAGATTTGGCTTAAATCTGTCAATTTTTGTGCAAAAGGTAGTATTACTGTCACTCTCTGGAAAGTGACAATACGGTCCGAAATGCCTGATAACAACAGACTCATTTGCATTCAAGATCATACATGAAAAATGATGTGAAAATTGTCAACATTTCCTAGCTAGTTTGAGGCCTAAATTGGCTAAAATTGTAAATAGTTTTGGTTCTGGAGTTTCACACGTGTGAACCAGGCCACAATGTTTTTATTTACTGTATTTTTTCAGTATGATGAAGTGTCAAACTTCATACCCTTCAAAATGAGACCATTTTGATGTATTTTGGTCATATAAGCCATTTTTAGCTATTTTTCCTATATAGGGAATATCTAGGGTCAAGTACCTTCTAGAGAGAGGAGAGAGAGTCATCTTCCTCATCCATAAATAGTAGGGAAGTCGTGGAGAACAGGTTGGAGAAACCTTTTGTATGCTTCATTGAGATCAATAGATCATTGTCATTGTTTCTTCCTCCATTGAGAGCATTGTTGTGTGTATTGTCTTCAAGCTATTGTGTATGATCTTAGGTGCTTTCCAAAAGTGATAGGCTGATGTATTATGGACTGTATAATGCTATTTTGGGCCGCACTTGATGTTTATGGAAGTTTCCATTTGTGATAAATGCTTTTTGATCAAGTTCTTTGCATTCTAGGTAGCATAGAATGTGTTGCCAATTCCTAGCTTATGTAGTTTGGAGTGCAAGCATTCAAGCCAATGATCTTGGAGTTTAGATCCACTTAGGATCTGTATTTTTCACATGGTATCAGAGCTGGTTGGCTTCTATTTACAGTAAGTATTCCATTTTTGGTGATATTTGGATGTTTGATCAAGTTCTAGCATGATTTTGCATTGCTTTGTTGATCAAATCTTACTAACCTTTGTTTTGTGAGTTGAACTTGTGGATCAAAAGCATATTTCAGGTCTATTGAAGATCAGAGACTGAAAAGAAACTATTTTGGATCAGATCATAACACCTAATCATTTGTGATTGTGAGGCTTGTGCATATTCAATACTAACAATGTTCTTTTCAATCCTATTGTTGACAATCTCCATTCTTGGATGAACACTCTCCTTAAGTGGATGAAACTTCTCCTTAAGTGGATGACAAATGCTCTTTTGAGTGAGTTGTAATTCTCCTAAAGGCTGAGCAAAGTTCCCATTTGGATGAAAGATCCCCTTTTTTGGGTGAACATATTGTAAGCTCCATTGTGAAGAGCATATTGTAAAGATTGTCATCAATTCTGGCATAAATTTTGGTGTACTTTGTTGAGCATGTAAGTAACTCTCCTTATGTAATTTGATTGGAGCATTTGCTGGAAGGTGTTAACCATTATGCAAGTGTGTTTTCAGGTTCTTAACAGGTTGAGGAACATTCTCATGTGAAGTGATCTTAGATCTACATCTAAACACCAAGATTTGACAAGATAGTGAAGCTAGTCTTGTGATTCACTAAGTGTGCTCATTCATTCACCTCTAAATCTTGTATTTATCACTTGCTGGAGTTTATAAACTTTTAGAAGTGTGGTTTACATGTGGTTTTACAGGTTGAATCAATATCTTAGTGTGTTGATCATATGTTGATCAAGTTTGTTCATTACTAGGTAATCTTGGCATCCTAGTTTTGGGTATTTTCTAAGAATGCAAGTAACTCTTCACACCATAACTTGATTTGGTCACTTGCTGGAAATTTTGAGAGCTTAAGCAAGAGTGTGTTCAGGTTGGTTTGATTTTGTAATCCATTCTTAGTGTGTGCAAAGTGTTGCATGTGTTTCAATCTTCCTTTCTATGCTTGGAAACCATCTAGGTTCAAGATAGAAGTGTTTTAGGGTCCTAAATCTTCATAGATCTCTTTATCTATCATTTGTTGAGAGAAAAGTGAGTGCTAAGTGCTTTAGGACAGAACCTAAAAGTTGAAGAAACATTAGAATCATGGCTTCCAATGGTGGGATCATGCTAGAGTCTAGTGAAAGGTTGAGTTCATCAAACTACTCTACTTGGAAAGTGAGGATGGAGTCCTTACTTGAGTTGAATGAACTCATGGACATAGTTGCAGAAATTGAAGAGAGACCTCTCACACTTCAAGAGCAACAAAGGTTTGATAAGAAGGCCAAAAGGGCTCTTCATATCATTAAAATGAATGTTACAAATGAACTTCTCAAGGAAGTTGGAAAGTGTCAAAGTGCAAGTGAGGCATGGAATGCCTTAAAGAAGCTCTTTGAATCAAAGTCCACATCTAGGGTATTGACCCTAAGGAGACAAATATTTTCTAGTAGGCAAAGAGAGGGTGAAAGTGCTCATGCATTTATCTTGAGAGTTAAGTCCCTAAGTGATGATTTAGCATGCATTGATGAGAACATAAAAGATGGTGAAATAGTCCAAGTTATGTTGAATGGTTTGCTAAATGAACATGCTAACCTTGTGCAAATTTTTGCCATTCAAAGAGTCTTGCCAAGTGTGGTTGACTTGCAAGAAATCTTATTGGCTGAAGAACATAGGTTGCAATCAAAGCTTGATGGTGCATCCTTGCAAGGTGGAGGTGAAGAGGCTTTCTTCACAAAAGGCAAATTCAAGGGCAAAGGTAAAGGCAAAGGGAAATGGTCCAAAGGTGGTAACTTTGATCATGATGATCACTCTTCCTCTTCCTCTTCTACTAAGAACAATAAGTCAAAGTTCAAGTGCTTTTATTGTGGGATAAAAGGTCATTTTGCAAATGAATGTTATAAGAAGAAAAGAGAGCAAGGAGAGAGGCAAGGAAATCTTACAATAGATGAGGAAGAACATAACACATGTGAATCACTTGTTATGACTTCAAGTTTGTTAGTCAACATAGATGATAAGGATCCTTGGTGGATTGATAGTGGAGCCTCATCTCACATGACAAGACATAAGGAATACTTTACATCCTTATTGTCTTATGAGGGAGAAGGTAACATCATCTACACTGCAAATGATGGTCAATGTGACATCAAAGGCATAGGCACTATTCCTATTTCCCTTTCAACAAATAGGAAAGCAAATCTTGAAAATGTTTTGTACATTCCTTCAATCACTAAGAATTTGCTTAGTGTAAGTCAAATGATTGACAAAGGACTTGATGTGGAGTTCATTGGAGATGCATGTTTGATAAGTAAATGTGGATCCTTGATTGCTCAAGGTAGGAGGCATGGTAAACTTTTCAAGCTTGATGCATGTGTGATCTCTAATCATGAAGGATGTATGGCTAGGGAGCAATTGACAAACCAAGAAGTTTGGCACAAGAGGTTGGGCCATCCCAACTTCAAATCTTTGGAGGTAATGGCAAAGAAAGAGCTTGTTCTTGGTCTCCCTAAAAGTCTTGTTGCAAACAATAGTGTTTGTGAACATTGTGCCTTGTCCAAATCTCATAGACTTGCTTATTCTAGATCTACTTCTAGATCTAAAGAAGCTTTTCAACTTGTGCATTCTGATATTCATTCTTCTAGTACAACTAGCAATGGTGGGGCAAAGATGTATGCAACTTTCATTGATGACTTTAGTAGGTATACTTGGATCTATCTTCTTAAAAGTAAGGATGAAGTGTTTGCTGCATTTGTCAAGTTCAAGAATGAAATGGAAAACCAATTCAATACAAAGATCAAATGCTTAAGATCTGATAATGGAGGGGAATACACCTCAAATAGGTTCAAAGACTTTTGTATAGCACATGGGATTAAGAGGGAGATGTCTAGTCCTAGGACTCCACAACAGAATGGAGTGGCCGAGAGGAAGAATAGAACCCTTTGTGAATGTGCCAAGGCAATGAGACTACATGCTAATCTTGCTAAGTCTTTTTGGGGGGAAGCTTTAGCATGTGCTAACTATCTATGTAATAGATGGACAAGTGCTTCCTTGGATGGTAAAACTCCTCATGAGGTTCTTTATGGTAGAAGGCCGAGTGTCAAGCATTGTAGGATCTTTGGATGTACATGTTTTGTCAATATCACACTTGATGATAGAACTAAAGAAGATCCTTCATCAAAGAAGGGTGTGTTTGTTGGCTATAGTGAAGTAAGCAAGGCTTACAAAGTGTACATTCCTTCTACAAAGAAAGTTGTCATAAGTAGGGATGTCATCTTTCATGAAGAGAATGTTTCCAATGTGGTTGATGTTGATGTTGATGTGCCTACTAATCATCATGATGTGCAAGATGTCTTGGATGAAGATGGAGATGCCACTCCAAAGCAAACTTCAAGGAAGACTCAAAGGCAAAGGGCTAAGCCATCAAGGCTAACCTATGATGAAAAAGGAAAGCAAGTGGTGGACAACTCTAACTTTGCTTTTCTTACCTCTTTTGATGAACCAACTTGTGTAGGTGAAGCAATTCAAAAGAAGGAATGGATCCAAGCCATGGATCATGAGCATCAAGCACTCATCAAAAGCAACACATGGAGGTTGGTAAAGCTTCCAAAGGACAAGAAGGCAATTGGTTGTAAGTGGATCTTCAAGATCAAGACAAATCAAGATGGATCAATCAACAAGTACAAGGCAAGGTTGGTGGCAAAGGGGTATGCTCAAGAATATGGTATTGACTATGATGAGACCTTTGCACCCGTGGCAAAGATGGTAACTATTCGAATCCTAATCTCTCTTGCAACTCTTTATGATTGGGATATGTGGCAAATGGATGTTACTAATGCCTTCTTGAATGGTGATCTTGAAGAAGATATTTACATGGAGCAACCCGAGGGCTATGTTTCACATGATGAGCCTAATCATGTGTGCTATCTCCAAAAGAGTTTGTATGGGCTAAAGCAAGCACCAAGGAGTTGGTATGCTAAGCTCAATTCCTTCTTACTTTCTCAAAACTTTGTTATGAGTGAGTATGATCATTCTCTCTACTTTAGATTGAATGAAAATGATATCACTTTACTTTTGATCTATGTTGATGACATTATCTTAAGTGGTGGTAACAATCTAGATATAGATGAAATCAAGATGGCACTCAAAAGAGAGTTTGAAATTCAAGATCTTGGTAAACTTCATTATATCTTAGGAATAGAGATTATTAGAACTTCTAAATCTACATTCATATGTCAAGAAAAGTATGTTAACTCTATTCTAAAAAGGTTTCATATGGAAGATTGTAAAGTTGTTTCTACTCCTATGGAATCAAATGTAAAGCTAACTACAAGAAGTAATGAAAGATCCTTCAAGGACATTACTCTCTATAGAAAGCTAATAGGATCTCTTATATGGTTAACCATCACAAGACCTGATCTAAGCTTTGTGGTTGGTAAACTAAGTCAATTTATGCAAGATCCTAGTGAGGCTCATTGGAAGCTAGGAAAGAGAGTACTTAGATACATCTCGGGATCTAGAGATTTTGGCATCTTGTATGGAGGTACTACACCTAACCTTTCTGGATTTTCAGATTCAGATTTTGCAGGTGATCAAATGGATAGGAAGTCAACAAGTGCCTTTGCAATCTATCTTGGAGATGGAGTGGTCTCATGGCTATCAAAGAAGCAACCAACTATCTCTCTATCTTCCACCGAAGCCGAGTACAAGGCATTAACAACATGCACCAAGGAGATTCTTTGGATCAAGAGGATGTTATTGGATCTTCACTTGCTGGAACCAGAGAAGACTCCAATCATACTTTGTGATAACCTTTCAGCCCAAAGCTTGGCAAGCAATCCTGTTTTTCATGCAAGGAGCAAGCACATTGAGATTGCTCACCATTTTGTGAGAGATCAAGTCATTGCCAAAGAGGTGGAGCTTCAACATGTCTCTTCAAAGGAGTGTGTGGCTGATATCTTCACCAAACCATTGGGAAAGGACCTATATTTAATGCATATATCTAATCTTGGAATGTGCTCAAAGACTATGTTGAAACTAGCATCCAATGTTGAAGAGGGAGTGTGAAAATTGTCAACATTTCCTAGCTAGTTTGAGGCCTAAATTGGCTAAAATTGTAAATAGTTTTGGTTCTGGAGTTTCACACGTGTGAACCAGGCCACAATGTTTTTATTTACTGTATTTTTTCAGTATGATGAAGTGTCAAACTTCATACCCTTCAAAATGAGACCATTTTGATGTATTTTGGTCATATAAGCCATTTTTAGCTATTTTTCCTATATAGGGAATATCTAGGGTCAAGTACCTTCTAGAGAGAGGAGAGAGAGTCATCTTCCTCATCCATAAATAGTAGGGAAGTCGTGGAGAACAGGTTGGAGAAACCTTTTGTATGCTTCATTGAGATCAATAGATCATTGTCATTGTTTCTTCCTCCATTGAGAGCATTGTTGTGTGTATTGTCTTCAAGCTATTGTGTATGATCTTAGGTGCTTTCCAAAAGTGATAGGCTGATGTATTATGGACTGTATAATGCTATTTTGGGCCGCACTTGATGTTTATGGAAGTTTCCATTTGTGATAAATGCTTTTTGATCAAGTTCTTTGCATTCTAGGTAGCATAGAATGTGTTGCCAATTCCTAGCTTATGTAGTTTGGAGTGCAAGCATTCAAGCCAATGATCTTGGAGTTTAGATCCACTTAGGATCTGTATTTTTCACAAATGACATGTGCTCATATGGCTACAAAATCATCTATTAACTTTCTGATTCTTCAGGCACTGCATGCA
Organism: Diphasiastrum complanatum; assembly: GCA_029204225.1. Classification (NCBI taxonomy): domain Eukaryota; kingdom Viridiplantae; phylum Streptophyta; class Lycopodiopsida; order Lycopodiales; family Lycopodiaceae; genus Diphasiastrum; species Diphasiastrum complanatum. The sequence goes on from CM055102.1 coordinate 2,140,579, forward strand.
AAAATCACGCAGTGTGTTGGCATGAGAGAAAATACAGTTCTCTCACGAACAATGTCTCGCTTACTAGCGGACTTGTGGATCTTCAGATCCTGTGATAGAAAACTTGTCTCGCACGCAAATGGACTTCTTCTCTGTATTTTTGTCTTGATTGCTTACTAGCATCATACTACTTCATGTGTCTCTGTATATCTGTCAAGTATCATCCAGAGAGTATATAGTCACTTTGTGTAACTCCTAGATTAGAGTAATTAAGCATCTACAACTAATCATGAATTACAAGAATGGTAGATTAGCCACGACCTAGAGTGTATCTACTGATGTCATGCTATCAGATCAGATATCTGTACTTTTGGGTAGTTGCATGATCTTGCTAGTCCTATTTGGAGCATGAGGGCAAAAAAGGTTTCGCAACGATTGTCTTCACTTTAGCAATCAACTGCTCACTCTTGCAAAATATCAGAGTGTCGTCCACATACACAACCACAATGATGATATGCCCATTTGTAACTCTGACATACACATTGGAATTAGCCAAGAGTGGCTTGAATCTTAATGATTTCAGGGCTTGCTCTCTTTTCTTGTACCATTGGTGAGTTGATTGTTTCAGACCATAGATACTTCTATGCACTCTACATGCATAGTCAAGAAGTGAATTCGAGACATATATTGGGGGTTGATCCATATAGACCTCTTCGTCTAGTTCGCCATGCAAGAAGTTGTCTTCTCGTCCACAATGTGGATCTTGAGGTTATAAGTTGTTGCATATGCAAATAACAGTCGTAGGGACGAATGTTTAACGATAGGAGAGAAGGTTTCAGAGTAGTCAATATCATATCTCTGAAAAAACCCCTTTGCTACGAGTCTCGCCTTGTATTTCGAGACATTCCCATCTGGTCCATACTTGAGCTTGAAAATCCATTTGCATTTGACAGTCTTGCACTTATGCGGTAATGGATGCAATGTCCGTACTTAGTTTTTCCTCATGGACCTCATCTCTTCGTTCATGGCTTGGATCCATTTGTCCTTTTCTGGACATTCAATCGCTTCCTCGAAAGTCTGTGGTTCACCACTGAATCCACAAAACTCTTCTGATGTAGAAGCGGAGCTGCATGGCATGTATCTTGCTGGCGCTCTTCATGGTCTTGTCGACCTTCTAGGAGATCCTCCTGGGACAGCAATGCCTTTGCCTTTGTCTGTTCTGCTAGGTTCGGAACCATCATGGTTTATAAGAACTGTAATAGTAGGCTGCCTTGCGAATCTTTCATCTTCAGATTCGTCACTTGAATGGGAGACGACTCGAAAATCTTCGTTTTTGTGTTCATCTTCTGCTCTCTTTGTTATTGGTGGCAGGTCATAGTATCGTCTCTCCAGAACTTCATAGCTAATAGGATCGTCATTGGCCATTGTTCTGTTCTCATCAAATCTAACATCTCTCATTGTTTTCACAGTGTTCGTGTCTGGCATGTAGACTCTGTAGTATGATGAGTTGTTGTCATAACCTACCAAAAATCCCTGTTCGGCTTTCTCATCAAGCTTCTTTTGAAGCTTATCAGGAATATGTGCATAAGCTGCACAGCCAAAGATTCTGATGTGAGATAGGTTAGGCTTTCTACCCCACCATAACTCGTGTGGTGTCGTGTGAGTTACCTGTCCTATTCAGGATGTATGCGGTTGTAAGTACTGCTTCAACCCACAGTACACTTGGAGCCTTCGAGTAGGCCATCATGCATCTGGCAGCTTCCATCAAGGTCATATTCTTTCTTTTAGCAACATCGTTGTGCTGCGATGTGTAGGCTACAGTCCTTCTGTGAATGATGTCACGATCATTGCAGAATTCAGTGAAGCAATTTGAGATGTATTTGCCACCTCAATTTGTCTTGATCTGTTTCACTTTGTTGCCTATACATCTTTCAGCCCAATTCACATATTTTGCGGATTTATCCAGTGCTTTATATTTATTCTGAATAAAGTACACTCTAGCAAATTTACTATAATCATCGATGAAGATTATATAATATTTGGAGCCTTCTACTGATATCACATTGAAAGCCCCACAGATGTCAGAATGCACTAACTTTAGAATCTTGGTCATTCTGTAGGAGTCTTTGATGAATGGAGTGTGTGACATCTTACCCTTCAAACATGCATCATTGGTGGTCGAATTGGTTGCATTCGAGATGCTGACCCCTGTTATCGCTCCATGATGGCTTGCTTGGTAAAGTGCCATTGAGTTCATGTGGCATAGTCTTCTGTGCCACAGAGTGTCTGGCGAGTCATCATAAGTCTGATGCACCTGATTTACAGGTAGGCGTACCTTCAAATGATATAGATTTTCTTTTCTTTTGCCTTGAGGGATCAGAGTACTGAAACTAGCATCAACTACATTGCATGCTTCACCAGAAAATGTCATGCGCATCCTTGCATCAGAACATCTATTTATACTAAGAAAATGTGACAACATCCACCAGTAGGACAACTAATTAGGTCGTCAAATGCATTATCCAATTGGCGGCGATGTGCTAGCATCCGTCTAGATAGTCTCTCAAAAATTTACTTGCTAAACGATTAGAGCAAGTCTTTAGCCTTTAAGATGAACAATAAATTGTTTTGCAAAAAATGCAAAAACATGAAGGTCTTTACTAAAGACATTTACTTGATATTTGACACATCTGGCATTTTGCAAAGAAGCTGAAGTGAGGAAAATACCCAAAAATGTCGACACTATAAACTATTTTTGAGTAGTTATGCAGACTGTATAAAAACATAAAGAAATCTGCAAGTCTGGATAAAAGTTGGACGAAGATTAAAATGTCAATTAGTTGATTAGTAGGAGAATAATCCAACACTATCGAAGATTGCTTGCGATTGTTCTAAGAAATGAGACCATTGTTGAGAAAGAATGTAAATCCAGAAGTGGATTTACGAGTGTCTACATCTCCTGCCCAACTTGCATCTGTGAAACCAATGAGTAAATTGAGTTTGTTGTTGTCGACTACTCCATAACAAATGCAATAGTCAATAGTAGTTCAAAGATATCTCATGACTCTAATAAGAGCCTTTTAATGTGTCATACTAGGACTTAAGGAGCTGACTGCAAAAGCTATGTCTGGCATGGTACAGATCATTGCATACATAAGAGATCCTATTATCGAATGATAAGGATACTCACACATCTGCTCCTTCTCTTCGATTGTTTGGAGACATTGGTCTTTTGACAATTTGAGACCAAGTTCCATTGGTGAGAGTGCTATCTTGCAATTAACCAAATTATATCTGACTAACATATTGTAGATGTATCTTTGCTGAGTGATGTAGATCAACTTTCGATTTCTGTCTCTGTGGATTTGAATACCAAGGCAGAAATGAGCTTCGCCCAGATCGGTTATGTTGAATTTTAATAATCTTCACACATCGATCTAACCAAGCTAACACCACATCTTGGTGTCTGTCCTTCTTCTCTCCGGTAAGAAATTCCAGAGTAAACATCGGGTTTAGAAGAGCTTGTCGAGACTGGGACAAAGCCAGAATCTTAGCCTCCGCCCGTTTATGCTTTGACGCATGTCCACAATTTGTTGTTGTAACAAATTAATAGCACACGTCATGTTCTCCATATCAGTCCCAACGGGACTTGGAGCTCTAGTTTCATCCATAGGGGTGTCCATGGATAAAGGAGTAACTAACAAAAAACTAGATGAAAAACGGAGAGCTACGGTGTAAAAACCACAAAAAGGAAAAAAACTTTGAGAGCAAGGAACTTGAGAGCAATAAAACTTTACAACAACTTGGGAGAATGAGAGAAAGGAAGTGAACGTACCTCGTTTACCCCCTCCCTAAAGCTCCTCTCCACCCTCATGCAAAAAGGATAGGTGAGGCCCAAGAAAGGCCCCATTTGTCCCTTGTAGGCCTTTCTAGCCATGTGGGGCCAACCAAAGGTGCCACATGGCTCATGGACCCCAAAGACTTATGAAATTCAATTTTGACCCTTTCTTCCCTCTCCAACTCCTACGCACCATAGCTCTCTCCATTCCCTTGGAGATCTGTAGGTACAGAGAGGGAGGAAGGAGATAGTACGGCCCACAAGGACAGGCCACCTAGATTCAACCTCAACTACCATCTTTTAAGATGGCTTTTCAATCTCAAAGCTAAAAGTTTAGATTAAAAAAGGTTCTTAACCTTGTAACTTAGCATAAAATTTTATTGTTTATGCTCAGTTGTGCAGCAGTCTTTTATTATTATCACTTTGTACGTGGATGATACATTGCCTTTCAGCAACAGTATTGATCTGATAAAAAAAGCCAAGACAATGCTATCTTTCGAATTTGACATGACCAATCTGGGCAAAACTCATTTCTATCTTGGAATACAATTCCACATGGACAAAAAGTAGAAGTTAAATTGCAAGTTAGCTCTCTCACCAATGGAACTAGGACTCAAATTGTCAAAGGACCAGTGTCCCCAAACAATTCATGAGAAGCAACAGATGCGTGAGTGTCCTTACCATTCTATTATAGGATCTCTAATGTATGCCACGATTTGTACCAAGCCAGACATAGTTTTTGCAGCCAGCTCTCTTAGTCAGTATACGACTAACCCTCGTATAACAAATTGGAAGGCTCTTATTAGAGTCATGAGATATCTTCAAGTTACTATGGACTTTTGCATTTCTTATAGAGAAGTCGGCAACAACAAACTCAATTTACTCAATGGTTACACAGATGCAAGATGGGCAGGAGATGTAGACACTTGTAAATCCACTTCCGAATTTACATTCTTACTCACCAATGGTCCAGTTTCCTGGAACAGTCGCAAACAATCTTCAATAGCTCTATTTTCCACTGAATCATAGTATATCGCAGCCTCTCAAGCTACAAAAGAAACAATTTGTTTGAGGAACTTACTCTCAGATATTGGTCTGAATCAATAATCATTTATTTAAAAGCAAAGTTCTCAACGAAGAGGTCAGATTGTAGTACTGTAGAACACAAGATATGGCAGTAGATGTTTTTTCTAAAACCTTAAGTTTGGAGTCACACAGAAGATTCTGTGTAGAACTAAGTTTGAAGGTCAAGGCATTCAAGGATTCAAATTAAGGGGGAGTGTTGGATTATTCTCCTTTTTATGACTAATCGATTTTAATCTTCATCCATTGTTTATCTAGTTTAGCAAATTTTCTCGTGTTTTTATACAGTCTACGATGGTTGGACACACACATGAAGACATCGATAAAGTTTTTAGCGTAATCTCTAGGGCATTGAAATGTAAATCCATTTTTACCATGCTTGATATGCTAAGACGAATTGGCCAAAAGATAGATGGTGGTCATATTGAAAATAGTGAAGTTGAGTTGTTAGAACGAATGGTGGATTGGAAAATATTCATAGAGCCATTTTTTGTTCATGGAAATGATGGTCTATAAGGACACACCAATCCTCACTACTTTTGTTTTCAAATGTTGAATGGTGATCCAACCATGCAGTGAAAATATTATTGCACTGATGGAAATGATACATGGAGTAAACCTTTCAGATTGTTGTACTCTTTGGCTTCAAAAGATGAAGCAATCTTTTTGGCACCCACAAATGAAGTAGACAATGATAAGATGAAAGGATTGATGTCATTTTATAAATATGGACAATATATGTGCGAGAAGTATCCAGAATACAAAGATCAAAATTACTCATATGTGGATGATGTTGGAAAGAGGTGTGTAAAAGATAGGCCGAAAAGAATCGAATGAAAAGAGTTTGAACGACAAGAAAGAAAGAAAACTTATTGTGCATAGTGGAATAAACTATCTTCCTCTTTCTCTATGCATAACTACACCTATCAATATTGAACAAAACAATAGTGACAAAAATCATGTTCGATCTTATAGTAACTAACTTTGAGATCATTAGTACTATAGTGATTACGTAGCAAACATTTAGCATTGAATTGTCAGACAAATAATCTGTCATGAAGAATTATAGAGACGCATACATTCTGGAGACAAACTTGAACACAATAAAAAGATAGTATTGATTTAGTATGAAATGAAATAGATGTGAATGAGTACAACAAGTTTGCAGATCAAAGTCGCATACTCTAAGTTATCTCTGAGCGACTCATTAAAATTCTGAATTAAGCGCAATGCTAATAAGCAGTGAGCACAATAGCAATCTCTAATTAACTCTAAGAAGTGACTAGAATGCTCAAGAGTGTCCAAGCTTGTAGGCTTGAGAGAGAACTAACTATTCAGTACTTGCTGATCTCTTGATCACATCAATACTGTAAGATCAACACACACTTGAAATTGTTGATGTGCGCAATAAGAGAGAGATGTTCAAAATTGGTATAACGGGGGTCGTAGGGAAGTGATATGTATGGATGGTATGGGATATCACTCTTGTGCGTGTAGTAGGTAGTAAAGGAAATACACGAGCATCACACAAGAGTGATATGCAAAAAGATAAGGTAGAACAAAAGAAACTTGAAAACAAATGCCTCGGTGGCGAAGTCCTTTTTATCCCACGGATTGCACATGCGAATGGACGTCTTGTCACACGTGCGAAGTGGCAGCGAATGAAATTCTACCATGTGTTGATTTTTATGAATTGAGCTTGTGACATGTGTCAAGATGTCAGATCACACGTGTGTTGTAGTATAGTTGAATCGAGAGGCAATGAATCAAGAAGCGACACATGTTTCGTTGACCATTGACTCACGTTTGTGGAAAATTACCTAGAAAAGACACGCAATCCAATTATTTGTATTTTTTTTTCTCGATTTTCTCCTATATTGCTCTTGTGCATGCTACTTGTATGATCTATTGTATCTAGTTGTCTGATTGCGCACAAGTGCAATATTCCAAATTTATTTTTCATACATATCGCTCTTGTGCATATTCTTAACAACCATTTTTTTCCTATTTGTTTATCTCTCGCACACAGAAGCGATATTTGCCTTTGACCGATAGCGTCGTCTTTCAAATCTAGCTGTGAGAGCACTCTTAGGTCATTTCTGACTGAGTTTGGAATTTCTAAGAGCTTAGACTACTTTCATTCCCTATTTCGTCCTTTTCTACATGTTTTTAGGACTATGCAACCCAATGCTGAAGTACTCTATGACCATTATTTAGATTTAGAGATATAGTCAGTATTCCTATTATCTCCATAGGTTCTCTCTCCTTCATGCATTACTGATCTTGTCCATTTTTTCCTGATGTTCATACAGAGACTGGATAGGATATATACTCGATTGTTTGAACAATTTAGAACCACTACGATGTGTGTTGTTTGTAAGAGAAACTGTCATTTTGTTGAATACTAAACTGAGTTTTTACTTTTCTTGTTAGTTTAGATCTCGGATGATGAGGAAGCTGTAATTTCTGATTTTCAGATCGTCTCATCCTCAATTCCATCATCCTTAAAAGACATTAGTCACTTCCTTATCGACATCCCTGATAAGGATAGTGATTTTCTTGATGTTGATATTGAAGTTCTTCGGGATTCTTTCATTGGCTCAAATTTTACCGTTGATGAGTCAATGTCTGATGTTGAATCTAAACGTTTTTTCAATTTTCTTGTGTATTATATAAATAACGATGTATATAGTATGTGAAAAATGCAAAAATAAGCTTGGTAGAGGCCAAAAATCTTGTATATAGATAAACACACATGTGTGGAGCCTGTTCCCAGGCGTGAAAATAGTGTACTTGTCATGTACCATAATCATATATGTTGTACATATGATTTAATTCAAGTTCTAGTGGCTAAAATGGCCAAAAACTAGTTTTTTAGACATATGACACATGGCATCAATCTATTGATTGCATGAGCCACATCCTTTGGTTAGGTGTCATATCCCATGTGTAGAGGACAGCTCACACGTGTGGAATAAGCTGAACTAGGCGAATTTTGACTTCTAGAAGATTTCCAAGTAGATTTCCATATAGAAGGAAGATGGACCAAAATAGAAGGTTTTGTCCAAGTGTCAGTTTTGCATGATGAATCATCATATCACAAAGCACCTTCACACATATGGTATTAGAGGGATGATCAGTACCACGAGCTCCCACTTATTGTATATATAGAGCCACATCTGGCCATACTCATTGTGAGACACCAATCTTGGATTTGGAAGCAATTTTGAGTGATTCTCTTCATTTGTCTACATTTGTTTTGATTGTTTTGAGATTCTATCAATGTGGACTTGATTTTCAGGTTGGAGTCCGTACTCAGACAATGTTTCACACGTGTAATTTTGTGTAGCGAGTTGGATTTGATAGCTATCCTAAAAAGTTTTGGTCCAAAACTTGTTGTGGGATGCAGGAACCCTTTTCACACATGTGAGGCCGTACAGCTCCGATTTTGACTGAGAAATTTCAAAAGTTTGTAGAATTTGACTCACATACCCAATTTGAGTGATTTTTGGTGCAAAATCAAGCATTTTTTATAGGAAATCTAATCCTTTGATTAGTTCTTGGATTAGATCAGCCAAAAAGTTAAATTTGAAGCTTGAAATAGGTGCATTAATTGATCTTTCTCTGATTTTTTGAGTGTATGTTGAAGTTAAGAGAGATTTTGCTAAAAATCATAGATTAAGGAGTGATATGCAAGGTGAGAGGTTGAAATCCATTGTACCATCACTCTAGATTTGTTCAAGAGTGATAGGGTGAAGTTTAGAAGCATCAATTTGCTAGAAAACATCTTTGGATCTATCCTCCAAGTGAAACCTTTGAGAGTTTCTAGTGCATATAGAGCATCTATGCATATCTTTTGTAGAATTTGACATAGATTGGCTTAAATTGAGAGTTCTAAAAAAGAGATTGAGATCCAAGTCACATTGTTCAACCCTACTCAATTTGTTTGAGTGACTGTAAGGTTTGAAAAGAGTCATTAAGATGTCTATGGCAAATGTGTAGAGAGAGATCCATTTTTTTAAGAGTTCCTTCCTTTGTAGAGGGCAAGATCTAGAAGCTCAGTATGTGTTGTTATAGGTGAAGAATTTGTCTTCTCCTAGGTGATCAAATATTTCTAAGTGGTATTAGCTCTTTGAAGCACAATATCTTAGTGAGAAAAATCACAACTTTTAATTTTCAATTTCATTCCAAGTCTTAAAAAGTAGAGTAATCGGTGGAATCCAATAGGAGTGATTGAATTCAATTTGTTGAGCACAAATTTACATAGAATGTATGAAACTCAAATTAGCTCTTTTCAACTTTCTTTGTGAGAGTGTGAGGGTCAATTTGTGATTCCATTGGATGTCTAGAATGAGGAGGAGTCCATATTTGAGTATTCATGCATGTTTGAGATCTTTGTGAATCTCTAGTTGTCTAATTTTTAAGCTTTGTGAAAACTTGGTGGTATAGTTTGTTTTCAAATCAAATCAAATCCATTCTAAATCTCAAGAGTGAGATTATTTGGGTCAAGAGTGAGTCGAAAAGAAGTGATTAAGTTTGAATTTCATGTGTTTGAAACAAAACCCATCTTTTGTTCAAGAATCTCAAGTGTTGAGAGAACTAGTCAAGTGAAAAGAAAAATCTAGGTGCCAAATCTTTTCATATCCATTTAAACTTTCAAAAGAAAGAGTCATTGGTATTTGATGAGTCCAATAGGAGATTGAATCTGATTTCTTTTGTGATTTGATTCAAAGATTGTGTGCTTTTGTCTTAGTGATCAAAGCAAAGTTTCCAAGTGACTAGTCATTAGTGTGAAGATTGATTCTTAGGTTTGTGAGCTAGATCTTTTGTAGATCCTTCTAGATTATTGAAGATGTTCAAATCTATCTCTTGAAAGTCAATTTGTAGATTCATATCACAGGTTTTTATTCACATGGCATCAATAGGTGGCATCCTATTGAAGGAAAGAAAGAATCCTAAGTGCAACCTTTGTGGCAAGGGAGGATATATTTTCTCAAGATGCTACAAAAAGAAGACCAATCCATCCAAGAAGAACCAAAGCAAGGGGGCCGAGGAGAACGATGGAGCGTCAAGTTCGAAATGAAAATACAAGAAGGACAAATCCAAGGAAAGGTGTTTCCTTTGTGGAAAGGTGAATGAGGATTGGAGTCTCACAAGGACTTGCAAGATTTGTCTTCAAGAGTCCATCACAACATAGTCAAATCTTTTGAAATTTTTCATTTGGAAGTGCATTGTTTGGTTCAAGATGCAAAGGTAGATGCCACTTTCATGAAAGTAACTTGAATTTATTTTATGTCCTTGGAAAGTATTTTGCTTGGGACTTTAGATAAGTTCAAACTTATTGTTATGATCCAAGAGAAATCAATCAAGAATAAGGAGCAACAACCACAAAATGAAAATAGTCTCATTTATGCTATCATGTCAACTTATGAATAACCATTTTGCTTTGAAGAGATTTTTGTATCTCAAAGAGTTGAATTCACACGTCTGGGATGCCCTACACATGTACTTTTGATCTCCTAAGCCCAATAATACCATAAAGGTCAAACTAGCATTGATTGACAATAGGAAAGCTGATCATACAAGAAATATTATTGTGTTACAAGCAAGTTCTATCAACAAAACATGAAACTAAGTACAATAAATGCCTCAACTCGGCTAGAGAGAGAATATGAAAGTACAAACTCGAGTAGATAGAGAGGGCACAAAGAGCTTAGTCTCCAAATTTGCATTACACACAAAAATCATCATCTTCTCAATGAGAGTAGATCACATATATATAGATCCATGGACTCTCCTCCTACTTTGAGTTTAATTGGAGTTATGAATCCACCTCTCAAGATATCTAGACTTATTCAAGCCACCTCAATATGTCTAATTGTGCCAGCTAATCTTTTCATGCATTAAATATGGCATGCAAAGTACAAATGGCAATTCCTATGGTAGCTCAAGTTTCTACCTCTACCTACCTTGAATATTTTATTCTAAGATGGGTCTTTACAAAGCCAAAAGAGCTCAATTCATCTTTGGCATTTTTAGGACCCTACTTACAACATTAGATAGATTTTTCCAATATTTCAACACTCCTAAAAAGGTATCTAATGTGGATCAACAATCGATCTTGAGATAAGACCAAGATTAGATCTATGATTTGAGAAGGCACTTTTGCAAAGTGGCTTTGTGGGAAGATCAGCAATACATGAAGATGTGTCGACATGTTCCAAGTTGATTTCACCTCCAATGAGCTTTTCCCTTACAAAATGGTGTGCCACTTCTATATGCTTGCTTCTTGCATGAAAAATAGGATTGTTTGCAAGAGCTTGGGCCGATATGTTGTCACACTTGATCAAGAGAAGATCATCCTCTTTGATGCACTTTAGCTCCATGATTAACCTCTCGATCGAAAGCACCTCTTTAGTTGTTTTAGTGAGTGCTTTGTACTCGGCCTCACAAGAAGATAGAGATATGGTATCTTGCTTCTTTGAAAGCCAAGACACAAGATTGCCTCCAAGAAAGATAGTATATGCATTAATGGACTTTCGATCCATTTTATAACTTGCAAAATCAGAATCCGAATAGCCAACAATGGTTAGATCTTCATTCTTATACAATAAACCATAATCTTGAGTAGAAGATACATATCTTAGAACTCTCTTGGCCATCTTCCAATGTTGGATCTTAGGATCTTGCATAAATTGACTCAATTTGTGCACACAATAGCTCAAATTGGGTCTAGTGATAGTAAGCCAAATTAAAGAGCCTATAAGACTCCTATAAAGTGTGATGTCCTCGATGGATCTTTCATCACCTTTCATAAGGTCTTGTACATGTTGCTCTATGGGAGTATCTATGCCTTTGCAATTTTGCATATTGAATTTTTTCAACATAGAAAAGACATATCTAGATTGACAAATAAAAGCATACTCTTCATGAAAATCAATCTCAAGGCCTAAAATGTAATGGATCTCTCCTAGATCTTGCATTTTAAATTCTCCTCCTAATGCATCCTTAGTTTCTTGAACTAGTATCAAACAACTTCCACTAAGAATAATGTCATATACATAGACTAGAAGAATGACAATATTACTACCATCAAACTTTAAGTACATAGAAGGATCATAGTCACTAAGCACAAATCCTAATGAAAGTAGAAAGTTGTTGAGTCTTGAATACCATGATCTATGTGCTTGCTTCAAGCCATAAAGACTTCTAAATAGCAAATACAAAATTTCAGCACAAAGTTAGATCCAATTCTAATACTCAGTCATAACAAATCCTTGAGAGAGTAAAAAAGTGTTAAGCTTAGCATACTAACTCCTTGGTGCCTGGTTAAGGCCATACAAACTCTTTTGTAGAAGACACATATGATTTGGCTTTGTTGATGAAATGTAGCTCTCTGGTTGCTCCATGTACACTTCCTCCTCAAGATCACCATTCAAGAATGCATTTGAAATGTCCATTTGCCATAGATCCCATCCAAAAAGTGTAGCAAATGAAATGATGACCCGAATGCTTACCATCTTTGCCATGGGTGCAAAGGTCTCATCATAGTCAATCCCTTGTTGTTGAGAATATCCTTTTGCCACTAACCTTGCCTTGTACTTACTGATAGATCCATCTTGGTTTGCCTTCACCTTGAAGATCCATTTGCATCCAATAGCTTTCTTGTCCTTAGGCAACTCCACCAATCTCCATGTTCCATTCTTCATAAGAGCTTGATACTCAAGATCCATTGCTTGGATCCATTCCTCTTCTTTCCTTGCTTGATCTACACTTGTAGGCTCATCCAAATAGGTTAGGAAAGCAACATAAGTTTCAAAAACTACTTGCTTACCCTTTTGATCATATGTGAGCCTTGAAGGTACTTTTCTTTCTCTTGATGTTCTCCTTGACTTTTGACTTGATGATCAACATCAACATCAAGAATGTTAGATCCACTCACTCTACCATAAATCATGCCTGAAGACACCTTTGGAATATTCCCCTCATCAAAAATGACATCTCTACCAACAATCACTTTGTTAGTAAAAGGAATGTAAACCTTGTAGGCTTTACTCACCTCACTATATCCAACAAAAATATCTCTTCTTGAAGATGGATCTTCCTTGGCCCTAACATCAAGAGTAATGTTGACATAGCATGTGCATCCAAAGGTTCTTAGAAAGTTGACACTCGGCCTCCTCTTGAATAGCATCTCAAAAGGTGTCCTTCCATCCAAAATAGCACTCGGCCACTTATTGCGCAAGAAATTGGCACACAACGAAGCTTGATTCCAAAATGGTTTGTCAAGATTAGCACTTAACCTCATAGCTTCAAAACTTTCACATAAAGTCCTATTCTTCCTTTCAGCCACTCCATTTTTTTGTGGGGTCCTTGATGTTGTATACTCCCTCTTGATCCCATGCTCATCACAAAAGGCCTTGAACTTGTTAGATATGAACTTGACAAAGGCATCATACACTTCATCCTTGCTCTTTAGTAGATAGATCCAACAAAATCTACTAAAATCATCAATGAATGTTACATACATCTTAGCTCCACTATTGCTAATTGTAGTAAATCCATGAATATCTAAATTTACAAGTTGAAAAGGCTTTGTAGATCTACAAATAGATCTAGTATAAGGTAGTCTATGTGACTTAGACAAAGCACAAGACTCACAAACATGCTTCACATCACTTAAGGAACTTGGAAGACCAATCACAACCTTCTTCCTTGCCATTACCTCTAATGACTTGAAGTTAAGGTGTCCCATCCTTTTGTGCCAAACCTCTTGAATAGAAATTTGCTTCCTTGCAACACATCCAACTTGGTTAGCAATAACACAAGCATCTAGTTTGAACAACTTCCCTTGCCTTTTACCTTTTCCAATCAAGACATCCTTCCTTTTGATCAAACAAGCATCTCCATCAAACTCCACCTTGAGGCCTTTACTTAGCATTTGGCTCACACTAATCAAATTCTTGGCCTCCAAATGAACATTCCTATTTGTAGAGAGAGGAATAGGAATTGTGCCCCTTTGATTGCACACTCACCATCATTGGTCGTGTAGATCACCCTCTTGCCATCTCCATATGCCGACATAGAAGTGAAGTACTGTTTCTGAAAGGTCATGTGTGAACTTGCACCACTATCAATCCACCAAGGATCTAGATCTCCATCATTAGCAAGCATACACGAAGACATCACAAAATCATCATCATTTGCATCTTGAACATCCAAACCATCCTCATCAAGAGTAAGACTACCTTGCTTGTCTCCTTGATCTCTCTTCTTCTTGTAGCACTCACTTGCAAAGTGTCCTTTGATGCCACAATAGAAGCACTTGAGCTTTGAGCTATCCTTTTTTTTGCCACTTGAAGAAGCATCCACTTGATCCTGCCCTTTAGACCACTTACTTTTGGTTTTGCCCTTGAATTTGCCCTTTGTGAACATAGCATCCTCTTGAAGTGTCGATGTAGATCCACCTCTTGCTTGAAGCCTATATTCCTCATTGATCAAGATCTCTTAAAAATACATCAAACTTGGCAAAGTCTTCTGAATAGAAATACTTTTAACAATGTTAGCATGAGTGTCCAACGAGCCATTAAGAATCACTTGAATAAGCTCTCTGTAAAAAATGCAAAAATAAGCTTGGTAGAGGCCAAAAATCTTGTACATAGATAAACACACATGTGTGGAGCCTGTTCTCATGTGTGAAAATAGTGTACTTGTCATGTACCATAATCATATAGGTTATACAGATGATTTAATTCAAGTTCTAGTGGCTAAAAAGGCCAAAAGCTAGTTTTCTAGACATATGACACATGGCATCAATCTATTGATTGCATGAGCCACATCCTTTGGTTAGGTGTCATATCACATGTGTAGAGGATAGCTCACATGTGTGGAATAAGCTAAAGTAGGCGAATTTTGACTACTAAAAGATTTCCAAGTAGATCCCCATACAGAAGGAAAATGGACCAAAAGTGCTCAAAATAGAAGGTTTTGTCCAAGGGTCAGTTTTGCATGATGAATCATCAAATGACAAAGCACCTTCACACATGTGGGATCAGAGGGATGATCAGTACCCCGAGCTCCCACTTATTGTATATATAGAGCCACATTTGGCCATAATCAGTGTGAGACACCAATCTTGGTTTTGGAAGCAATTTTGAGTGATTCTCTCCATTTGTCTACATTTGTTTTGATTGTTTTGAGGTGCTATCAAAGTGTACTTTATTTTCAGTTTGGAGTCCATACTCAGACAGTGTTTCACACGTGGGAAACTGGAAAGTACACCTGCCTTCAATTAATGATTGTTTCTGTTAGGATTTTGAGTCTAGAATAGATTGATAGATCAAGTAATCTGACAACCAATCCCTCTTGAGGATCAGATTACAATCCACTCTTGGTCCTTTTTGTACTTTTTGCACATGGTATCAGAGCCTAGTACAAGAGGTTTTGTTGAAATTGATAGGGTTAATCCAAATCAAACCCAAAATTAGCAGTTTTTTGGAAACTAGTCAAATTTTGTGTAGCGAGTTGGATTTGATAGCTATCTTCAAAAATTTTGGTCCAAATTTTGTTGTGGGCTGTAGGAATTCTTTTCACACGTGTGAGGCCATACAGCTCCGGTTTTGGCTGAGAAATTTCGAAAATTTGTAGAATTTGACTCACATACCCAATTTGAGTGATTTTTGGTGCAAAATCAAGCATTTTCTATATAAATCTAATCCTTTGATTAGTTCTTGGATTAGATAGGCCAAAAAATTAAAATTGAAGCTTGAAATAGGTGCATTAATTGATCTTCTCTGATTTTTTGAGTGTATGTTGAAGTTAAGAGAGATTTTGCTAAAAATCATAGATTAAGGAGTGATATGCAAGGTGAGAGGTTGAAATCCATTGTACCATCACTCTAGATTTGTTCAAGAGTGATAGGGTGAAGTTTAGAAGCATCAATTTTCTAGAAAACATCTTTGGATTTGTCCTCCAAGTGAAACCTTTGAGAGTTTCTAGTGCATATAGAGCATCTATGCAAAACTTTTGTAGAATTTGACATAGATTGGCTTCAGTGGAGTGTTCTAGAAAAGAGATTGAGATCCAAGTCACATTGTTCAACCCTAAACTATTTTTTTGAGTGATTGTAAGGTTTGAAAAGAGTCATTAAGTTGTCTATGGCAAATGTGTAGAGAGAGATCCAAATTTCTAAGAGTTCCTTCCTTTGTAGAGGGCAATTGGTGGAGAGTTTGTCTCTTCCTAGGTGATCAAATATTTCTAAGTGGCATTACCTCTTTGAAGCACAATATCTTATTGAGAAAAATCACCACTTTTGATTTTGAATTTCATTCCAAGTCTTAAGAGGTAGAGTAATTGGTGGAATCCAATAGGGGTGATTGAATCAATATATTGAGCAGAAATTGACATAGTATGTGTGAAACTCAAATTAGTTCTATTCAACTTTCTTTGTGAGAGTGTGAGGGTCAATTTGAGATCCCATTTGATGTCTAGAATGAGGAGGAGTCCATATTTGAGTATTCATGCATGGTTGAGATCTTTGTGAATATCTAGTTGTCTAATTTTTTAAGCTTTGTGAAAAATTGGTGGTATAGTTTGTTGTCAAATCAAATCAGATTCATTCTAAATCTCAAGTATGAGATTATTTGGGTCAAGAGTGAGTCCAAAAGAAGTGATTAAGTTTGATTTTCATGTATTTGAAACAAAACTCATCTTTTGTTCAAGAATCTCAAGTGTTGAGAGAACTAGTCAAGTGAAAAGGAAAATCTAGGTGTCAAATCTTTTTCATATCCATTTCAACTTTCAAAAGAAAGAGTCATTGGTATTTGATGAGTCCAATAGGAGATTGGATCTGATTTTTTTTAGAATTGATGCAAAGATTGTGTGTTTTTTTCCAAGTGACTAGTCATTACTGTGAAGATTGATTCTTAGGTTTGTGAGCTAGATCTTTTGTAGATCCTTCTAGATTGTTGAAGATGTTCAAATCTAGTTTCTTGAAAGTCACAAATTACATTTGTAGAATCATATCACAGGTTTCTATTCACATGGCATCAATAGGTGGCATCCTATTGAAGGAAAGAAAGGATCCTGAGTGCAACCTTTGTGGCAAGGGAGGATATTTTTTCTCAAGATGCTACAAAAAGAAGACCAGTCCATCCAAGGAGAACCAAAGCAAGGGGGCCGAGGTGAAGGATGGAACTTCAAGTTCAAAATGCAAATACAAGAAGGACTGTCCTAGAAAGTATTTTGCTTGGAACTTTGGACAAGTTCAAACTTATTGTTATTATCCAAGAGAAATCAATCAAGAATAAGGAGCAATCACAAAATGAAAATAGTTTGATCTATGCTCTCATGTCAACTTATGAAGAACCATTTTGCTTTGAAGAGATTTTTGTATCTCAAAGGTGCATTAAGGCAATACTAGTTGAGTGTGATGCCTTAAAAGATAGCAAAATGTGTTTTTCTTGTAAGCTTACATTAGTTGTGAAGTCAAGGAAATGGAAATATCTTCATCATATAGGATCTTTTGGTTTCAATAAGATCATGTTCATTCATAAAGATAAAAATTGTAAGTTTTCAATCTTAAAGGCAAGTTGTATACTTCTTATGAGAATAAGTGAAGCATCCAAAGTGGACACTTATATCCATAAGCAAGTAGTTAGCCTTATTGAGATGGAAATACCTTTTGATTTCAATATTGGAAAAATCATGCCAAGTTGTGGTGATTTTTGGACTTATGTTTCTAGCATAAGTAATCTTGATAATCATAGGAAGTGCATATTGAATGGTCATACTTGCTGTGATTATTATGAGACATGGAGGTCTTGGATTTCCATAAAAAAGGAGCACCATGAAGAGGATCTTAAGGAGTCATCTCAAGGTTCAAGTGTGCCAAGGATTGAGGAGGAGAGACCTTCTCAAAATGTGATTCCAAAAATAAACTCAAGAAATATGGTTGAATGCATGTGGCTCACATTTCAAGGGAAAGAGGAGCATATCTCATGTGGTATACATCTCATACTTACTTCTCTTATGTCATTTGATAAATCAATTTGCTTTAGTGAGATCATTGCATCTCAAAATTGGAGTAAAGCCATACTAGTTGAGTATGAAGTCTCTCTTGAGAACATAGATGATGTTCTTAAAAGAATGAAATTGATTTTAAATCAATTAGTTCTCTTAAGTCATGTAAGAGCAAAAGTGATTTGTTCACTCATAATTTGAAAATTTGTATTGAGGCAAATTGTAAACTCTTTATGAGAGTAAGTGAATCATCTTCTAAAGACACTTATCTCCATAATGAAGTATTTAACCTCATTGGATCTGAGATTAGCATTTTAAACAGGCATGAAGATATGATGCAAACACTTTGTTACTATAGCATGCATAATCTTGCCAATTTGGATGAGTCTAATTCTCTAGATCGTGGTAACATGCTGTTAGATCTTTGTGATCCTAAGAAATCAAGAAGAAATCTTTATTTTCTCATGAAGGAGCATGCACATGAAGAAGGAGCAAGCCTCAAGGAAGGAATCAATTTTGGAGGTGCTAGGATGGTGCAAAGCTCTCAAGCTCATCAAAGATGTCAACATCAAAGAAGCACTATCATGGATATGGTGATTTCAGATCAACATCAAGCTCATTGGCTGATCTTGACACCTTTTGAACCAGCAAAAACCAATTCAGCCCATGGAGTCAAGTTCAAGATCATCATGTTTTCCATCAAGTTACCAAGCTAGATTTTTGAGGAGTGTGTGAAATGCAAAAATAAGCTTGGTAGAGGCCAAAAATCTTGTACATAGATAAACACACATGTGTGAAGCCTGTTCTCACATGTGAAAATAGTGTACTTGTCATGTACCATAGTCATATAGGTTGTACAGATGATTTCATTCAAGTTCTAGTGGCTAAAAAGGCCAAAAGCTAGTTTTCTAGACATATGACACATGGCATCAATCTATTGATTGCATGAGCCACATCCTTTGGTTAGGTGTCATATCACATGTGTAGAGGACAGCTCACATGTGTGGAATAAGCTAAAGTAGGCGAATTTTAACTTCTAGAAGATTTCCAAGTAGATCTCCATATAGAAGGAAAATGGACCAAAAGTGCTCAAAATAGAAGGTTTTGTCCAAGTGTCAGTTTTGCATGATGAATCATCATATGACAAAGCACCTTCACACATGCGGGATCAAAGGGATGATCAGTACCACAAGCTCCCACTTATTGTATATATAGAGCCACATTTGGCCATAATCAGTGTGAGACACCAATCTTGGTTTTGGAAGCAATTTTGAGTGATTCTCTCCATTTGTCTACATTTGTTTTGATTGTTTTGAGGTGCTATCAATGTGTACTCTATTTTCAGGTTGGAGTCTGTACTCAAACAGGGTTTCACACGTGAGAAACCAGAAAGTACACCTACCTTCAATTAATGATTGTTCTTATTAGGATTTTGTGTCTAAAATTGATCTAGATTGATCTTTATTGCAAGTAGATTGATAGATCAAGTAATCTGACAACCAATCCCTCTTGAGGATCAGATTAGAATCCACTCTTGGTCCTTTTTGTACTTTTTGCACACTCTCCTTCCTTAATGCTTTCATCTATACAAACTAACTCATCATTCAATGCTTTCATTCTCAAAACAAAAGTACTTGGACTTTCTTCATTCTTTTGCATACAAGAAAAGATTTGTCTTCTTAGAGTCAACACTCTAGAAGTATACTTGGATTCATAAAGCTTCTTCAATGAATTCCAAACTTCCAAAGATGATGTGCACTTACTAGCTTCCTTGAGAAGTTCATTGGTAACATTCATCTTTATCATGTGTAGAGCATTCTTGGCCCTCTTGTCATACCTCATTTGATCTTGTTGTGTTGCTGGTCTCTCCTCCAGACCTACAAAAATATCCAAAACATCATTCATCTCAATAAGTGACTCCATCCTCATTTTCCACAATACTTGAGGTAAGCCTATCATTGGCTTCCAACATGACTCCACTTGAGGTTGCCATGTAGCAATGACCTGATCTTCTCTTTCACCCTGTTTCAATGCACAAAGAACTCCTTTGAACAACTAAAAATGCTTTCAAAAGAAATCACCAAGATTTGAAACTATCTCACAAATTCTCTTCTAGCACTTATCTAAGCAAGTCAACACATAGAATCATGGAATCTTGATCAATCTATGATCTATCCTCAATCTAATGACTTTAGCCACTTCCTAAGATTGAAACACACACAAATGAAGTCCAGCAATCTCACTATCCAGAGATCCAATCAAAATTAGGGTTTTGACAAAATCACAAAAAATTGACTATTCCAAATCTACATGCAAATGCTGAAGATTTGATATGCAATCTATAAGCCACCACTTAGGCTGATCCAATGATCCAAAAACCGGCCAAATCTCGTATGTGAATTCAAAAATCGGAATTGATCAAGTATATCTATTGATCAGTGTTTTAATCTACAAAAGATCCAATCTCCAAAAGCAAAAAATCCGATTTTGGTGTAGAATCCTCTCTAAAACGCTCTAGACTTGATATCTTCACCAAATCATTAATAGATCTGATTTTCTCCTTCATAACCTGAAACATAAGCTCTGATACCATGTGAAAGATTTTAGATCCTTAAGATCCAATCTACTTGAATGATCTTTGGTTAGAAAGAGAAATACACTACCAATCTCACCAATGTAGAAAAATCAGCATCTACACACAAAATGAGATGCAAACACCAATAGAACTTGATCAAACTTGAATGAAATGAAAATTTATTGTTGTTGTCCATACAAAAGTAGCAAGCTATTGTATTTCACATGTGTGGATCCAAAAATAACAAATATAGATCATTCTACACATAGAATTGCAAGTAATCACCAAGATAGTGTACCAATGGATAGTAGATCCCAATAGAACCATGTATAAGCATGAAATGAGATAGAGAAGAGAGAGAATTGCTCTCTCCACGAGTTACATCCTTTTATAGCAGGTCCAAACCCTATTTGGCCACTTGACTTTCCCACCAAAATGCTAACCCTACTAATTTTGGGTCTATATTCAATGTACCCAATTATTCAAATTTGAATATACTTAAACTCGCATTCTAACTTTCCCACACTTTATTCAAATAAAATTTAGACTAATGAACTTTGAAAAGTCAACCTCTAAGTCTAAAACAAGTTTTGGCATCAATATACCAAATATGAAAATATAGCAAAATGTGATTAAACTAGTTGAATCTTTCACAAGACGTACTGATCCTTTTCCTCCAATCTGCAGTGCACTTGAGTCACCAAAGTAAACATACTTCGAATGTTGTGATACCACATATTTGCTAAATAATGAATATTTTCTCAAATATGGCAATTTATACTTGGAAATAAAGATATGCGCTGGACAAATTATATTATGAAGAGGCCTATATCATTTTTCAGGATATAATTGCTAAGGACCTATCTTCTATTAAAGGACAAGACCTCCTGAACTGAAATGACACCTGGAACATGAAGCGACTAGATTCGTATCATCACTTTAAACTAGAGTAAATTAAACTCTTAGTGAAAGTTACCTTCAATGATGTAATTTATATGTATTTATAACTCATTTATTAACCAGAGTTAGTAATGGAACATCGCACCTGGAATCTCTAGAGGTGTGTTTGCTCGTTCCGTAGGTAATATAAATGAAGACACACTTCATTCTCAGACCACGAGAGAGTTCTTGTATTGTGAGATTGAATAAGTGAATAGACCGTTGAAGGTTATTTTCCTTGATTTCTGTCCTCCGCACTGTTGAGTGTGAATGATTTCGAATCTACTAGCAATCTAGTTGAAATTCTGTTAGGATCTAGTGCAGTATGCAGATCACATCACACAATCACCATAGCCACTCCTCACAAGCTCTCAAAGATGGCACAACAAAAGTTAATTGATTACAAAGAAACATTGTACATATAGAGTATTCACAAACTACATGAAAAGGCAGGTGTCCTAAAATTGGCCTACCACCTGTCAAACTAAGGTCGAGGCCCAATATGGCCAAATTCGACCGACAAACTTGGGACATGCCCCCAATATAGCAAGTACTATAAATAACTCTCTACAGGCTAATTTTTCCTATGTGTGGCTACTCGGCTAACCCAGGTAGCTGGCTACGGGATCAGTGTCCGATCAATATATCCTAACGGGTCATGTCCCGATCACAACCATATACAGTAAACCAAATAAACTGTACACTAATTACATCATCACATTTAGAGCTTATACTAATGAATCAGATCACAAGCTGATTTCTAACTCTCTCCCTTAAGCTCAAATGTGATAAGAGTGAAAAACAATATATTGCAGCAGCGTCTGGAGTGTCCAAAAGATGTTATGCATATCACAACTACTATGTACTTTACTCACACTCAAGCACACCAACAAACCACCGGGTTTGACTAACAAAGTATCATGTAAACACAATGCTCATACAGAGAGTCTACCATACTCTCAACCAACTGACTCATCCCCAATCCGACTTGAATACAAGTGGACCACATGAGCGACATGGCTCAAACTGAGAAAATCCCACTGCCACCATGAGACTTACATCCTCCATCTAGCTAGGCTGACATCCTATCAGACACTTACAAGCACAGACCTGTAAAGCTGACATACATGAGCGACTGAGGCTCAACCTAAGGAAATCTTACTGCCTCCATAAGACTATACCCTCACTAGATAGACAACTAGTAGACAATGACAAGTCAATGAGCATAAAATGACTACTTTGCTTTTGACGTAACAAATGCACAACCACATACAACTCCGACTGAGATCTAGACTCCCGTGACAAGGTAACATGCAAGCCCACACACACTCATGCAAACCAACACGAATGATAAAGCGTCAAATACATGACCAAGGCCTGCCCATAAGTGATATCCTGTCGTACCAACACCTGTGCCACTTGTAGATCCACTGCTACACCACGGGTCACCAAATCAGGTCCTCAACCATGGCCTGCACTTGTAACCAAGATGCCCTCACGTCCAAGCATATCATATAGATGTACTTATACATCATCCAAGATCAACCATCTCGAACCAATGAACACTCCAAGCCTCATCCCTGATGTATCTCCCACACAAAGTTATGTTCCAAGCCGCTTTGCCCTGACATCCTGTCCAATAAGCCCTGAAAGTTGATCCCCATCCATTCTCCATGCTCCAAGCACAAGAGTCTACCAAGGACTCAATGAATGAATGTACACAAACCTCACCATAGGCTATACCTGAGTAGCTCGCCTGTCTCCCAGAGATACTGATGATGATCTACCTATCCTACATCGCATGTAGATTCAACTTTACGTGCTTGACGTTGCCAACTCTGATTTGACCAGTACATAGACCTCCCACCAAGGAGCCTATCTCACCAACACTGTATCCATCATAGCGTCCAAGCCAAAGCAAATGCAAACTAGATCCACTATTGTGATGAATAACTCACCTACGATCCATAGCATATCAGGTAGGATAGCTCCAGAACCCTGTACCCTGTACCATCTGATCACCAAGTATCCATTACCCGTTGATAGCTCCGCAAGAATCTATCCGCCTGTAGTGCAACTAGACTCCAACTAGATCTATCCAAAAACTACATCTTCCTTACCAAATAATGATGGATAGAAATAACATGTGACGCCAACCTGGAGACTATCGTGTATATAACCATGTAGCTCATCTGATCACTCACCAAAGTATCAGCTGTCACTCCCTGAGCAACCATCTCCATCCCTACTGGCTCACAACCATAGGCATGTTGGATCCACATCACCCCGTAATGCACTCCATGCCCTCAGAATATGTACCACCACTGGGTACAATCCATGCCACCTACCTCCAAGTAGGCATGACCCATCCCTAGGTCATCACATGATGCACCAATTGATGAACATCATCCATACAATGACATATCATACTGATCAACTGTAGCATCTCCCTGAGTGCCACCCCAATGGACTCGTCATCCACATACTATGCTCACTTGATGTCTCCGATCCTGGTCACCATCTTGCTAGACAAGCCGAACTCAAAAGTATCACCTGCTCTACTTGGCTCCTAGCATCTGCTCGCTCTCCCAGCTATGTGCCACCTGACACCATGCCAATGCAAGCTCATCAATGAGTCGTCGCTCACGGGATCCCGAGACTGCAATCTCCCTGATCGTATTGAGGTATATGGCTCTGAGTGACTCCCTCTAGGCTTATCCCTGATCTCACCCCCTAAGAATCTACACCATGGAGATTCCAGCACCTGTGCTAAGCCTAGACTCCTGCAAATATAGCCAAATGCATGAAAGCTATAAGTAGCTTATCCACGCCTGTGATGGTAGATGCCTCCCCATCGATGCCAATGTCCAAAACTGGCCTCTTGTTGTAATGCCAACTTGTACTCCCAAATGAGCACACCATGAAGTCCTCACCATGAGTGTCCCCTACAGTAGACCGCTAGCAAAACACCCATGATAGTGTTTGCCCTCTGATCACACCCCGTGATCTCCATCAGTTCTCCAACCTAGAGTTGGCTCCCAAAGCTTCACACTTTGTCCATTTGCATCTGCATCTTCCTGATTCCGTCATGAATCACCCCTGCAAGTGTTGAGATATTGGAAAAATCTATCTATTGTTGTAAGTAGGGGTCCTAAAAATGCCAAAGATGAATTGAGCTCTTTTGGCTTAGTAAAGACTCATCTTAGAATAAAATATTCAAGGTAGGTAGAAGTAGAAACTCGAGCTACCATAGGAATTGCCATTTGTACTTTGCATGTCACATTTAATGCATGAAAATACTAGGTGGCACAATTAGACTATTGAATCATCCAGAAGTTGTCCAATCTCATCTATATGTGATTTAGGCAAAATTTAGAGGTTCTAGGCAAATTGTTTCATACAAATAGGTTGTATTTGAGTCAATTTGACATTTTTGGAGTTTTCACACGTGTAAAATTCAGAGAACCATAACTTTTGCCAAACTTCATTTTTTTTTATGATTCAAATCTTGTTTTAGAGTGATTGTCAACCTAGTGAGATCTATCTCATAGTTTTTTGCTTTGTCTCACATAGGATTTGGTTTTTCGCCCTTGATTGGTTCCTATAGTGAGAAGATAAGCAATTTTTTTCATCCATCTTTTTTGATTTCCAACATTCTTTATGGCTTCAATGGGTGCCTTTCTATTAGAAGTAAGTGAAAGATTGTCAACCTCCAATTACATAATTTGGAAGGTTAGGATGGATCTGTCTTAATTCTACAAGATGTGATGGATATTGTACTTGGTATTGAAGAAGAACCACAAATTCCTCAAGAAATTGCAAAGTACAAAAAGAGAGCTAGGATGGCTCTACATTATATTAAAATGAATGTCTCAAATGACATCTTAAGAGAAATTGGTGCTTGTACTAATGCCAAAGATGCTTGGGATACTCTCAAGTCCATCTATGAGGCAAAGAATACTTCTAGACTTCTAACACTAAGAAACCAGATTTTTCAAAGTGTACAGAGAAGTGATGAAAGTGCTTTAGCTTATGTAATGAGAGTTAAGGACCTCCATAGAGAATTGTCATGCATAGGAGACTCCATCAACCAAAATGAACTTGTTCAAGTCATATTTAATGGGTTAAAGGAGGAACATGACAACCTTGTTCAGATTTATGCCATTAAGGAGGAGCTATCAAGTTTGGAAGCACTCCAAAGTGTGCTCATTTCTGAAGAATCAAGAAAGAGTATAACCTCTTGAAATTGGAAAGACTGTCTCTCAACATTGATGGTAAAGCCTTCTTTACCAAAGACAAGCACAAGTCAAGAAGTAAGAATCAACATCAACCCTCTTCAAGCAAGAACAATCTTATTTCCAAGGAGAAAGGAGAAGAGGATGAGTCCTCTCAAGCTTTCCCTTAACTCTACTCACCACTATACTACTCCTCTTTAACTCTACTCCTCTACACTAACATTCATCATAGTTTGGTTGAAGGGAAGGAATGGAGAAGAAGAGATTGAGAAGAGAAGAGAAAGGAGAGAAAGAGAGTGAGGGTGGAGTTAGCTCAAATGCTCCTTATGCTTGCTAATGGAAAAACATTCACTATGGCAAACAATAAACATGGAAATAAAAAGCAATAGAAAACAACCAAGAGCAATAGCAAGTAGTGAATAGCAAATGAGGATGCTTCTCTTCCAGAAATATTGAGTTTCCTCCTTCCCATTAAGCATGGAAATAGTGTACAAATGGTGCCTTTTTATAAAATGGGGAAGGCCCTTGCCCCTCAATCTTACTGGCTAATATTCACAATGATCCTAGCCATTCATCTTGGACCCAACTTGATCCAAGGGTCCACAAAAAGTACATTAGAAATCACAAGATTCATGTGAGTCCCAGTTTGGACCCAACTCTAAAAAGTGATCTCTAAGTTTAAAAATGACATTGGGCCTCTAGTTTTATTTTTAATTACAAGGCCCAAGTCAAGTTTATTTTATTTACAACTTCAATTGCGTGCTCATTGAGCCATGGGCTTATACACGCAGGATGCCATGCCCTCGCAACACATTTTATTGAAGGATTTTATTTATTTACACTTTGTTGGGAATACCCCCAACAGGACCCACGACCTGAAGTAGTGTCGGTCCCTCGACACTCGGCCGGTTTAGTAGAGCGTTCTCTTGGACCGCCTCTGGTGGATGAGATATCCCGTAATGTCTTCCATGAAGTTGAGATGGTCCAGTTTCTTCGAGTCCTTTGGTGTGTGGAAGGACTTGTGGACTCATGTCAGCCATTCCTGATCCACCCATGCTTGGAATCGTTTCGTCCAGGGATCTCCAAGGAATGCAACTCGGTAATATACGCGAGTGGCTGGCAGCTGGTCTTCGACTTTGTCAAAAGCAAGCACCTTATTTGGATCAAAAAATATGGAGGGAATGAAATCATTCCATTTTGTTTCAATGCCCATTAAATATTCCAAGTCCCGGGCGTAAGTGGCTGCCACGCGGACTGTGGGATCGGGACAATCGATGTAGTGACTGGCGAATGCGGAGAGAGCCCTTCTAGCATCTACATCCGTTGTCCACCCATATTCGGATTTGATGATTGGTCAGTTGAAATTGTTGAGTGTGATCCGGTCCAGAGGAGTGCCGCATTCTGCCCATTTGGATCTTCTTGGACATGACAGGAAATGCGCGTTCACCCGTAACTGTTGCGAACTCGTCACGTAAGCCCTGATGGCCGCAGGGGCTCTCTCAAATAACTGTTGTCGCCACTCCAGTTGTGGTCGGAGGGCGGGTTAGGCTTGCAGTTCTTTTCCCTTGATGGTCTGAGCTGAGAATGATAGCTGCCAGCCGCCTCTTGATGACTCGTGGAGATATTTGGATAAAAATTCATTGATGTTCTCCTCCACGGATTTCGATCTTCAGAAGGCCCGGTTGGCAGATATCGTTCATGACCCTCTGGATGATGTTGCTTGGCCCTGGCTGGTGGTTGCGCCTTGGTTCTGGTCTCGCATCTCAACGGCCGCATCTGTCTGCCTTTGGTCTTGGCCTTTGGGCCCTTGATCTAGTTGAAATCCCCCTACTGCCTGCTGGCTCTGATCTTGGCTGGTACTAGCCTGTGCAGCGTCAAAATTAGGTGGCGGTGGAATTACCATGGGGGTGGGTTGGGCCTTCGTTTCCATGTATTTATGGCATGCCTTGAGGGCTTGCTTGGCCTGGGCAAGCTCTTGCGTTGCACTTGTCTGATACTTATTGAACTCCGCCTGGTAACTGTTGAGGGTTTGGCTATAAATCTACACCTGACATCGTAGAAGATTCATCTCTAATTGGGAAAGTTGGCTCGTGTCTAATCTTGTAAGGCTTTAACCTCCGTCCCCAAGCGTGTGTTCTCTGCTTCCAAAAGTGCAAGTTGCGCCTGGATGGGGGCAAGCCGTTGGGAAGCTTCAGCTTGAAGCTCTCGCACATTTGTGGAGGCAGTCTGCGCTTTAGAGAGGCTTTGAATATATTTGTTTAGGCCCTACTCCTTTTGCTGCAGCTTGGCAATCTCCTGGTGCCCTGCTTCTTTGTGTTGCTGAGCCAGAATCAGCTCTTGTTGCAGCTTGGTGAGGTCTGCTCGCAGCTGTGTATTACTTGTTGCCAACTGTAGTACCCTACTTTCAAGAATAGCTTTGGCTGCTACCGCATCAAGTTGTATTTTCCTAGGGTTTGGTACGCCGACGTTAGATCCGTGGAAGCAGCTGGTACATTGGCACTGGCAGGGGCTTGTATTGTATCGGCCCTGACGACTTGTGGAATTCCGTCGTCATTGTCTTCGATCAGGTTTTCATTTGTCTTGATGCCATCTGGGCCGGTAGGGTCAGCCCGATCTGGTGATGCTACAAAAATTGTTTGTACAAATGCGTCATCAGGCAGCTGTTGGCTGCCCTCGGCAACATTTGACGAAGCGGGTGGGGTGTGAGAAACAACTGTGGAAACAGGGGTGAGGACGGTTTGTCCGAACGAGAGGATGGGAGGAACAGTGGGGAACTGAAGGATAGTGTGGAGTATGGAAGAAGGTGAGGATGGAGCAGAAAGTGTCAAGCGTGGGGGTGAAAATTTGATAACTTACATCCATGCCAGAGTGTCGGGGGACAGTTGCAAATCAGAAGGGTTGAATGTCAGAGAAGCAATAGTGGTGGCAGGAGTAATGGAGGATGCAATGGTAATGGATGGAGCAGCGGACACTGGAAGAGAAGTAGGAGTGGTATCAACAGAAGAAACGGGGATGGAGACAGAAACAAATGTGGATGGAATAGGAAGAGAGGTAGTGACAACAAAAATTGGAGTTGGGGGTTGCACAGAAGAAGTGGTGGTGGTTGATGGAGTAGTTAGTGCTGCAGTGGAGACACGTCATCGGGTAACAGGTGGAGATGTGGATGTAGAGGCAGCGCCACGCATTCATTTGTTGGTCGTTGTGTTAATGACTGTAGGTTGGGAGGAGGTAGATGCTTGAGATGGTGGGTAAAGGTTAGTATGTGGCACAAGGGTAGACAGGAGAGATGAGCATTGGAAATCGTGCACTTTTGCTTGGAGAAGTGCGCAGACAAAGTTTCACAACAGGGGGCCTGTTGCGATTCGCTCACGGTTGTTGGGTTTGATAAAGTTTGTTAGTTCTCGAATAAGGAAGCTATATAGGCCAGTCGTATGGCACAATGGAGGAGTTAGGGAACTCCAGAAAGGATTCCACTATCTGACTCAGCAGCGTAGACTAGATTCTGTCCTTGCGAAATGTTGAAATAACCATAAAGTTATTCAACAGATGTGCAGCTGTCTGAATGATGGGTTCCGTGATAGCTTCTATCAGGTAACCATTGTTAGTTTGGATGGGGATTTTTGGTGTGGTTTGGGTGACGAATGGTTTGATCAAAGCTTTGGCATGGCGATGGGAGATGGGTTGACGATCACCGGACATAATGCCAACGGTGATCATTGACTCAGTGTTAATCTTGTCCTTGTACATGGTACCTTGGTACAGAAAGTGGAAACGAGCCTTGTCCTCGTCCCAGGTGGCGTAAGCGTGAAGGGCGAGGCCCATGTTAATCTCAGAATGGAAGAGCGGCAAGCATAAGGAGCATTTGAACTAACCTCAACCCTCACTCTCTATCTCTCTCTCTCTTTCTCTCTTCTCTTCTAAACCTCTTCTTTTCAATCCCTTCCCTTCACCCAAATTATGATGAATGTTAGTGTACAGGAGTAGAGTTAAAGGAGAGTAGTGTTAGTGGTGAGTAGAGTTAAGGGAGAAAGTAGGAAACTAACTAAAAGTAGCATCTATGTATAGTTAGGTACCTATCCAGTGATCTAACCCTTGTTGACAAGCGGGAGGGCTATACTACGCGAGACCTTTGACCCTACACTTACTTCCCACAAGAGGATGAGAGTGATAGACTCACAGCCGCGCCTTGTCAGCAATCTCACACCTTAGTGTGAGAAAGATAATTCACATACTCATAAGTTTCAGATCATGAGATAATGTAGGAGGCCCACCGGCCAACGTGATGGAAATGAGCTAACTTATGGCCCACTATGTGCGCCTGGCTCAGGATAAGAGGACTAGTTACTTCCTCACTTGGCTGCCAGCGCAATCAAATTTCTGAGTACACATTTTAGAGGATACATTGAATATATCAACAAACCAAGGCAGGTCCATGCCTCCTCTCATTTTGATTGCAATATGTGATACATTTCAGAGATCACGCAAGAGGAGAGGTCACTGGGCAGGGTGGAAAGAGCCGGACAGGGTAGCGATTAGGTTGGGAAGGGCAAATCGCAGGTAGAGGGGTGGTTAAAGAAGGGGCTAGGCCGGCGATCCACAATGTGTAAAGATGAACAGTTGCAGGTAGAGGGAGCAGGGCTGCGTGGAGAGATAAGCCGGCAGGGATCTGCAGGTAGGAAAGAAGATTGCAGGAAAAAGTCCCCAGACAGTAGGTTCAGGTAAGGAGAAAAGGTCGCGCTTCAAGTGGAGGAAGGGCATAGCCAAGTAGGGTTTGGGCTCAAACACAGCCCTTGGCAAGTCGCAGGGCCCTCAGGTAAGAGCAAGGAGAGAAGGAACCAACCAAGATCACTTGCAACAGGGAGAGCGGCTATAGGCATAAATAAAATCACAGATCAAGCCTCAGAAACCATCGATCGATGAGCAAGCTATTTTCTACTCTAAGGATGCTTGGTGGTCAGGGCTGTAGAATTATTGTCAAATTAATAACAGAAGACAAGAAGATGGTTCTTCCAAGATCAAAGCAACAATCCTCAAGTCTGGAATGTGGGCTATGTCTTTCCCTTTAGTTATGAAGAACTTTCATTATCTTGTATGTTTCACAATGTCTAATCTTTAGATCATCCACAACATCAAGCAAACATCTGTCATTCTATTCACAGAATCTATACAAATGAGAAAGCATGCAAGCATTGATTTGCAGAGCATAATGAAACCAAAAACCATAAGTACTTAACAAGCAGAGAACAACAAAGTACCCACAGCTTCACAGGCCTACAGTAACAATGTTAGAGGTAGTAATCTAACTTGCAACCTCTCAAAATCTGCAATCAAATGTTAGAGGCAGCAAGGGCATAAACTCACAATCCGCAAACAATAATCTAGAGAATAAACACAATGTTATAAATCAACCAACAGATCAATAACAATGAATTAAAAGTAGTTTGCAACAAAGATCCAACAAAGAAGTTAGAGTGAAAGGCACTAGGTAGATCAGCCTCTTCTCCTTTCCTCCTCCTTGTCTCTGTGGGATTGAGCACAAATTGCAAGTGGAAGAGATGGGAGGCACCAAGCAAAACAGCTTCTACTCCTTCCCTTTCTCCCCAAGCTTCTCCACACAAGTTCTCTCTCTCTCTCTCTCTTTCTCTCTCTCTCTCTCTCTCTCTCTCTCTCTCTCTCTCTCTCTCTCTCTCTCTCTCTCTCTCCAAGAGGATGACAATGAGAATGGTACTATTGTCCCACACCCCTCCTTGATCATACGTAGGGGCTCAATGGGCTAGAGGTGCACCCCTTCAAGAAATGGGGCACCTCCTTATGACTTTTCAAAAACTGACTCTAAAAATAGGGCACTAGCCCAAATTTGTTTTTTAGCACCTAACTTGGCCTCAACTTGCAATTTCAAAGTCAAGTTGGGCACTATTTACGGTTTCAGTTTTTATGGGCTCACGACCAAGTTTTTAATTAGTAGTACTGTTGAATAGTATTTTAATAACAGTGCAACCGGCCATTATGGGCCATTTACGCGTCATTTTTTACAGTTCCGCGTTAGCATAATAGCGTGCGGCGATGATTTTTTGTCAAAAATAACTTGAAAAAGGGGTATTTTTCCCCGCAAACAGTGGCGACATTCATGGGTAAAGAATGGTCTCCATTCCTTGAACTCAGCATCTCTGGTTACAAAAAGACCAATGGACCAGCCAATAGCATCCTAGGCTGACCCAAAAGCCATACAACAACTTGTCTTCAAGATAAACAACAACAAATTACCCCCCTGGACCGGCCAATAGCATCTTAGGCCGACCCAAAAGGGTTCCACTCAGCATAAGATCTTCATGAAGAAGAACATCTCAGGTCCTGCATACAAGGCTTGATAATACTGTAACACAATCAGATCACAATTAGTAGCTTAGTTCATTTTCAATTATCATTTAAAGTTTCATTGCCTTATCCATTGGGCTATGGAGTCCGGTCACAAATCATAGGATAAATCATCATAGGGTTTCAAATTTCACATATCAAAAAGTGTTCAAAATGCGCCAGGTGCTAAACTTTTGCAAAACCAACACGAATGTTGGTTATCTCACGTTGTGAAATTACTGGCTGAATAAAGTAGTAATTATACTACTGGTCAGATTTATGGTTGGTCAATTCTTCCAACCTTAAAGACAAGATGAACTCCTAAGTCAAAACTTTTGTTTCACTCTTGGCTTCCATTCCCAAGCGTCTCTAACTTGGGTATTAGTATTCAATGCGGTCATAACAGGATCTTTAAGTGTCACACCATGGGCTTGACTCCTACTACACTGAGAGTCATCAACTAACATATCCACCCTCTTGTCTGGGTTTGACACATCAGGTAATAGGGGTAATATGCGACACACATAATGCGTAGATAAATCGATGTCAATTACAACTTTCTCATAGTGCTCTGCCATTAAGATTTCATCGTTCACATCGGCCAAACGTTTTTGCCTTATATGAATTTGTACATCAGGCTGTAATCCACTTATGAAAGCATCCATTACTAGTTCAATCGGCATTTTATACGGGGTTATATATTTCTGCACAAACCAACTATGTCTATGAGCATATCTACTCACATACTCATCTTCACATTGTCTGATAGTTACCAAATGGTAACAAGCAACCGTTAAATTCATCGTGGGTGAGTATTCATCCAACAATGCTTTTGGTAGGGTGTCCCACGAGTCCAGATAATGATTTTCAAAAAATTCAATATTGTCGTACCAATTTCTAGCATGACCAGTCAAGTACAATGGAAACAAGAGCTTCCATTCACTAGGCTGTGAAAAACCATCTAGGAAAGAGAGGGTCACAAATTTTTGTATAAAGATTTCAGCTTTATCACCTCTCTCTCCATCATAGTGATGGATTTTCAATAAGTAAACAAGCTTTGGTCTAACACAGAGGGAGTCGCCAACAACTAATGGAAGTTGCACAGTATTACAATCAGGTTTAACATTTGATTTTCCACCATCGTGCTCCAACTCATCAAGGTTGGGACCACTTTCAATGTGATCAAGACGTTCATTAGGGGATCGATGGCCCAGTGCTGATACATCTTCCCCAAGCTTTTGATCGTCCATTTCAAGACTTTAAGTAGAATTGTTCACCATTTCAATATCAATGCCAACACTCACATCCTTGGTAGTGGATTATTTATGATTGCTATTCGATACAATACCAAACCTTGCTAGGATTTCATCAACTTCAAGAATTGGGTTTTGAATCACAATCGGACTATGGTTAATAGTCACAAAATAATTGATTTGTAATGTCGCGTTCTCTTTAACTTCATAAGTGAAGTCTCCACCATGCTCTAAACCAATCATATCAGATTTATTTGAATCATCTCTTTCATGGTCGGTGCAAAAGGGTGATATTTCAAAAGATTCTTCACTCAAATTTTCAAGAAAGTCGCACACCAGTAAATCCCATTCTTCTTCATGAAGAAATGGTGGCTTTTTCGTGGGTTCTACTAATAACTCTGATTCATCAATTGAATCATTAAATTTTATACAGTCATTGAAATTTCACTTATGGGTGGATTCTCCAAGAAATAAATTTCTATACAAATTTTCTATGGCTTGAGAATCATTCTCATCATAGAATAAAAATCCTCGTCGCACTAGGCGCATGGGAATCATGATTATATTTTTTTCAATCAATCAAATTTTTTTTTAAAGGAACCTCCAACACGTCCAGTATTGGTCTAGTTCTCAATACAATGCCCAATGACCCTACTTGCACAAACCATTGCTCCAAACAAACCTCACAATTGTTGGTGCTCAAGCCTTATCCAAAAAGACCTCGAGAGTCACTCATAAAATTGATACAACAGAGGCTCCGATTGCCGCAAGGCATTCAAACCTTTACAGACAATTTGGATAACACGAGCTTTTGGCTATGCAAATTAATGGTCAATTTCAACAGAACCGTTTGAAAACACTTTCAAACAATAATCAAGAATTCAAAAGGAGCTCATGCTCCTCTCGACAGACGCACCACTGAAGGATTATAAAACGACCCCCAAATAGACTGGCAATCTAAGGAAATGCTAACGGAAGTCGGTTTATACCACAATTATAGCTCAAGCTCCATTGGGTATGGAGTCAAAAATAAGGCCGTTCATGACCACCGGCACTTTCAATGGCAATTGGCAAGACAAATTCCTAACGGTCTACCGACAATTTTCAGATAGCCTGAGGAACTCTGAAATGAACAAGAAATCATGCTTGTAAGCTCTGGCTTTTGAGATACCGATAGGACATACAATCCTGACTTGTGTATGAGCTAGAAATCACTTAACAAGTGAGGTAAAACAAGGTTAGATTTTGGATGACCGCCTAATCTTCAACTGAACCATTTGCATAGGCTTCAAGAATACTTTCCCAAAGCTAAGAGATGTATCCTCAATCAAGCACCGTAGGGCCAAAATGTGATAACGCACATTGCGAGCAGTGATAGACAAGCAAGATAGAAATGCGTACAACATCACTAGATCATGAACGATGGGTGACTGAATGGCTGGGGTTAAAGGTTAAAGATCTCCACAGATGAGATTGGAAGATCTCAAGTAAGCAATAAACGGGTTACAAACTAGATGTTTGGGATGCCCCGTCTTACAATAATCTATATGCCCATAATTTCCTTTTCTAATCAACAATGGGTAGTTAAGGTTGAAGTTTCTGGAGCCCGAAACCAAACGTGTCTCTGATTCTTACTTCCCACAAGAGGATGAGAGTGATAGACTCACAGTCGCGCCTTGTCAGCTATCTCACACCGGACTGTGAGAAAGATTTCACATACTCATAAGTTTCAGATCATGAGATAATGTAGGAGGCCTGTCTGCCGCCCAACGTGATGGAAATGAGCTAGCTCACGGCCCACTATGTGCGCCTGGCTCAGAATCAGAGGATTAGTTACTTCCTCACTTGGCTGCCAGTGCAATCAAATTTCTGAGTACACATTTTAGAGGATACATTGAATATATCAGCAAACCAAAGCAGGTCCATGCCTCCTCTCATTTTGATTGCAATCTGTGATACATTTCAGAGATCACGCAAGAGGAGAGGTCACTGGGCAGGGTGGAAAGAGCCGGACAGGGTAGCGATTAGGTTGGGAAGGGCAAATCGCAGGTAGAGGGGTGGTTAAAGAAGGGGCTAGGCCGGCGATCCACAATGTGTAAAGATGAACAGTTGCAGGTAGAGGGAGCAGGGCTGCGTGGAGAGATAAGCCGGCAGGGATCTGCAGGTAGGAAAGAAGATTGCAGGAAAAAGTCCCCAGACAGTAGGTTCAGGTAAGGAGAAAAGGTCGCGCTTCAAGTGGAGGAAGGGCATAGCCAAGTAGGGTTTGGGCTCAAACACAGCCCTTGGCAAGTCGCAGGGCCCTCAGGTAAGAGCAAGGAGAGAAGGAACCAACCAAGATCACTTGCAACAGGGAGAGCGGCTATAGGCATAAATAAAATCACAGATCAAGCCTCAGAAACCATCGATCGATGAGCAAGCTATTTTCTACTCTAAGGATGCTTGGTGGTCAGGGCTGTAGAATTATTGTCAAATTAATAACAGAAGACAAGAAGATGGTTCTTCTAAGATCAAAGCAACAATCCTCAAGTCTGGAATGTGGGCTATGTCTTTCCCTTTAGTTATGAAGAACTTTCATTATCTTGTATGTTTCACAATGTCTAATCTTTAGATCATCCACAACATCAAGCAAACATCTGTCATTCTATTCACAGAATCTATACAAATGAGAAAGCATGCAAGCATTGATTTGCAGAGCATAATGAAACCAAAAACCATAAGTACTTAACAAGCAGAGAACAACAAAGTACCCACAGCTTCACAGGCCTACAGTAACAATGTTAGAGGTAGTAATCTAACTTGCAACCTCTCAAAATCTGCAATCAAATGTTAGAGGCAGCAAGGGCATAAACTCACAATCCGCAAACAATAATCTAGAGAATAAACACAATGTTATAAATCAACCAACAGATCAATAACAATGAATTAAAAGTAGTTTGCAACAAAGATCCAACAAAGAAGTTAGAGTGAAAGGCACTAGGTAGATCAGCCTCTTCTCCTTTCCTCCTCCTTGTCTCTGTGGGATTGAGCACAAATTGCAAGTGGAAGAGATGGGAGGCACCAAGCAAAACAGCTTCTACTCCTTCCCTTTCTCCCCAAGCTTCTCCACACAAGTTCTCTCTCTCTCTCTCTCTCCAAGAGGATGACAATGAGAATGGTACTATTGTCCCACACCCCTCCTTGATCATACGTAGGGGCTCAATGGGCTAGAGGTGCACCCCTTCAAGAAATGGGGCACCTCCTTATGACTTTTCAAAAACTGACTCTAAAAATAGGGCACTAGCCCAAATTTGTTTTTTAGCACCTAACTTGGCCTCAACTTGCAATTTCAAAGTCAAGTTGGGCACTATTTACGGTTTCAGTTTTTATGGGCTCACGACCAAGTTTTTAATTAGTAGTACTGTTGAATAGTATTTTAATAACAGTGCAACCGGCCATTATGGGCCATTTACGCGTCGTTTTTTACAGTTCCGCGTTAGCATAATAGCGTGCGGCGATGATTTTTTGTCAAAAATAACTTGAAAAAGGGGTATTTTTCCCCGCAAACAGTGGCGACATTCATGGGTAAAGAATGGTCTCCATTCCTTGAACTCAGCATCTCTGGTTACAAAAAGACCAATGGACCAGCCAATAGCATCCTAGGCTGACCCAAAAGCCATACAACAACTTGTCTTCAAGATAAACAACAACAAATTACCCCCCTGGACCGGCCAATAGCATCTTAGGCCGACCCTAAAGGGTTCCACTCAGCATAAGATCTTCATGAAGAAGAACATCTCAGGTCCTGCATACAAGGCTTGATAATACTGTAACACAATCAGATCACAATTAGTAGCTTAGTTCATTTTCAATTATCATTTAAAGTTTCATTGCCTTATCCATTGGGCTATGGAGTCCGGTCACAAATCATAGGATAAATCATCATAGGGTTTCAAATTTCACATATCAAAAAGTGTTCAAAATGCGCCAGGTGCTAAACTTTTGCAAAACCAACACGAATGTTGGTTATCTCACGTTGTGAAATTACTGGCTGAATAAAGTAGTAATTATACTACTGGTCAGATTTATGGTTGGTCAATTCTTCCAACCTTAAAGACAAGATGAACTCCTAAGTCAAAACTTTTGTTTCACTCTTGGCTTCCATTCCCAAGCGTCTCTAACTTGGGTATTAGTATTCAATGCGGTCATAACAGGGTCTTTAAGTGTCACACCATGGGCTTGACTCCTACTACACTGAGAGTCATCAACTAACATATCCACCCTCTTGTCTGGGTTTGACACATCAGGTAATAGGGGTAATATGCGACACACATAATGCGTAGATAAATCGATGTCAATTACAACTTTCTCATAGTGCTCTGCCATTAAGATTTCATCGTTCACATCGGCCAAACGTTTTTGCCTTATATGAATTTGTACATCAGGCTGTAATCCACTTATGAAAGCATCCATTACTAGTTCAATCGGCATTTTATACGAGGTTATATATTTCTGCACAAACCAACTATGTCTATGAGCATATCTACTCACATACTCATCTTCACATTGTCTGATAGTTACCAAATGGTAACAAGCAACCGTTAAATTCATCGTGGGTGAGTATTCATCCAACAATGCTTTTGGTAGGGTGTCCCACGAGTCCAGATAATGATTTTCAAAAAATTCAATATTGTCGTACCAATTTCTAGCATGACCAGTCAAGTACAATGGAAACAAGAGCTTCCATTCACTAGGCTGTGAAAAACCATCTAGGAAAGAGAGGGTCACAAATTTTTGTATAAAGATTTCAGCTTTATCACCTCTCTCTCCATCATAGTGATGGATTTTCAATAAGTAAACAAGCTTTGGTCTAACACAGAGGGAGTCGCCAACAACTAATGGAAGTTGCACAATATTACAATCAGGTTTAACATTTGATTTTCCACCATCGTGCTCCAACTCATCAAGGTTGGGACCACTTTCAATGTGATCAAGACGTTCATTAGGGGATCGATGGCCCAGTGCTGATACATCTTCCCCAAGCTTTTGATCGTCCATTTCAAGACTTTAAGTAGAATTGTTCACCATTTCAATATCAATGCCAACACTCACATCCTTGGTAGTGGATTATTTATGATTGCTATTCGATACAATACCAAACCTTGCTAGGATTTCATCAACTTCAAGAATTGGGTTTTGAATCACAATCGGACTATGGTTAATAGTCACAAAATAATTGATTTGTAATGTCGCGTTCTCTTTAACTTCATAAGTGAAGTCTCCACCATGCTCTAAACCAATCATATCAGATTTATTTGAATCATCTCTTTCATGGTCGGTGCAAAAGGGTGATATTTCAAAAGATTCTTCACTCAAATTTTCAAGAAAGTCGCACACCAGTAAATCCCATTCTTCTTCATGAAGAAATGGTGGCTTTTTCGTGGGTTCTACTAATAACTCTGATTCATCAATTGAATCATTAAATTTTATACAGTCATTGAAATTTCACTTATGGGTGGATTCTCCAAGAAATAAATTTCTATACAAATTTTCTATGGCTTGAGAATCATTCTCATCATAGAATAAAAATCCTCGTCGCACTAGGCGCATGGGAATCATGATTATATTTTTTTCAATCAATCAAATTTTTTTTTAAAGGAACCTCCAACACGTCCAGTATTGGTCTAGTTCTCAATACAATGCCCAATGACCCTACTTGCACAAACCATTGCTCCAAACAAACCTCACAATTGTTGGTGCTCAAGCCTTATCCAAAAAGACCTCGAGAGTCACTCATAAAATTGATACAACAGAGGCTCCGATTGCCGCAAGGCATTCAAACCTTTACAGACAATTTGGATAACACGAGCTTTTGGCTATGCAAATTAATGGTCAATTTCAACAGAACCGTTTGAAAACACTTTCAAACAATAATCAAGAATTCAAAAGGAGCTCATGCTCCTCTCGACAGACGCA
This sequence comes from Diphasiastrum complanatum, assembly GCA_029204225.1. Classification (NCBI taxonomy): domain Eukaryota; kingdom Viridiplantae; phylum Streptophyta; class Lycopodiopsida; order Lycopodiales; family Lycopodiaceae; genus Diphasiastrum; species Diphasiastrum complanatum. The sequence continues at coordinate 2,179,807 of CM055102.1, forward strand.
CCACTGAAGGATTATAAAACGACCCCCAAATAGACTGGCAATCTAAGGAAATGCTAACGGAAGTCGGTTTATACCACAATTATAGCTCAAGCTCCATTGGGTATGGAGTCAAAAATAAGGCCGTTCATGACCACCGGCACTTTCAATGGCAATTGGCAAGACAAATTCCTAACGGTCTACCGACAATTTTCAGATAGCCTGAGGAACTCTGAAATGAACAAGAAATCATGCTTGTAAGCTCTGGCTTTTGAGATACCGATAGGACATACAATCCTGACTTGTGTATGAGCTAGAAATCACTTAACAAGTGAGGTAAAACAAGGTTAGATTTTGGATGACCGCCTAATCTTCAACTGAACCATTTGCATAGGCTTCAAGAATACTTTCCCAAAGCTAAGAGATGTATCCTCAATCAAGCACCGTAGGGCCAAAATGTGATAACGCACATTGCGAGCAGTGATAGACAAGCAAGATAGAAATGCGTACAACATCACTAGATCATGAACGATGGGTGACTGAATGGCTGGGGTTAAAGGTTAAAGATCTCCACAGATGAGATTGGAAGATCTCAAGTAAGCAATAAACGGGTTACAAACTAGATGTTTGGGATGCCCCGTCTTACAATAATCTATATGCCCATAATTTCCTTTTCTAATCAACAATGGGTAGTTAAGGTTGAAGTTTCTGGAGCCCGAAACCAAACGTGTCTCTGATTCTTACTTCCCACAAGAGGATGAGAGTGATAGACTCACAGTCGCGCCTTGTCAGCTATCTCACACCGGACTGTGAGAAAGATTTCACATACTCATAAGTTTCAGATCATGAGATAATGTAGGAGGCCTGTCTGCCGCCCAACGTGATGGAAATGAGCTAGCTCACGGCCCACTATGTGCGCCTGGCTCAGAATCAGAGGATTAGTTACTTCCTCACTTGGCTGCCAGTGCAATCAAATTTCTGAGTACACATTTTAGAGGATACATTGAATATATCAGCAAACCAAAGCAGGTCCATGCCTCCTCTCATTTTGATTGCAATCTGTGATACATTTCAGAGATCACGCAAGAGGAGAGGTCACTGGGCAGGGTGGAAAGAGCCGGACAGGGTAGCGATTAGGTTGGGAAGGGCAAATCGCAGGTAGAGGGGTGGTTAAAGAAGGGGCTAGGCCGGCGATCCACAATGTGTAAAGATGAACAGTTGCAGGTAGAGGGAGCAGGGCTGCGTGGAGAGATAAGCCGGCAGGGATCTGCAGGTAGGAAAGAAGATTGCAGGAAAAAGTCCCCAGACAGTAGGTTCAGGTAAGGAGAAAAGGTCGCGCTTCAAGTGGAGGAAGGGCATAGCCAAGTAGGGTTTGGGCTCAAACACAGCCCTTGGCAAGTCGCAGGGCCCTCAGGTAAGAGCAAGGAGAGAAGGAACCAACCAAGATCACTTGCAACAGGGAGAGCGGCTATAGGCATAAATAAAATCACAGATCAAGCCTCAGAAACCATCGATCGATGAGCAAGCTATTTTCTACTCTAAGGATGCTTGGTGGTCAGGGCTGTACAATTATTGTCAAATTAATAACAGAAGACAAGAAGATGGTTCTTCCAAGATCAAAGCAACAATCCTCAAGTCTGGAATGTGGGCTATGTCTTTCCCTTTAGTTATGAAGAACTTTCATTATCTTGTATGTTTCACAATGTCTAATCTTTAGATCATCCACAACATCAAGCAAACATCTGTCATTCTATTCACAGAATCTATACAAATGAGAAAGCATGCAAGCATTGATTTGCAGAGCATAATGAAACCAAAAACCATAAGTACTTAACAAGCAGAGAACAACAAAGTACCCACAGCTTCACAGGCCTACAGTAACAATGTTAGAGGTAGTAATCTAACTTGCAACCTCTCAAAATCTGCAATCAAATGTTAGAGGCAGCAAGGGCATAAACTCACAATCCGCAAACAATAATCTAGAGAATAAACACAATGTTATAAATCAACCAACAGATCAATAACAATGAATTAAAAGTAGTTTGCAACAAAGATCCAACAAAGAAGTTAGAGTGAAAGGCACTAGGTAGATCAGCCTCTTCTCCTTTCCTCCTCCTTGTCTCTGTGGGATTGAGCACAAATTGCAAGTGGAAGAGATGGGAGGCACCAAGCAAAACAGCTTCTACTCCTTCCCTTTCTCCCCAAGCTTCTCCACACAAGTTCTCTCTCTCTCTCTCTCTCCAAGAGGATGACAATGAGAATGGTACTATTGTCCCACACCCCTCCTTGATCATACGTAGGGGCTCAATGGGCTAGAGGTGCACCCCTTCAAGAAATGGGGCACCTCCTTATGACTTTTCAAAAACTGACTCTAAAAATAGGGCACTAGCCCAAATTTGTTTTTTAGCACCTAACTTGGCCTCAACTTGCAATTTCAAAGTCAAGTTGGGCACTATTTACGGTTTCAGTTTTTATGGGCTCACGACCAAGTTTTTAATTAGTAGTACTGTTGAATAGTATTTTAATAACAGTGCAACCGGCCATTATGGGCCATTTACGCGTCGTTTTTTACAGTTCCGCGTTAGCATAATAGCGTGCGGCGATGATTTTTTGTCAAAAATAACTTGAAAAAGGGGTATTTTTCCCCGCAAACAGTGGCGACATTCATGGGTAAAGAATGGTCTCCATTCCTTGAACTCAGCATCTCTGGTTACAAAAAGACCAATGGACCAGCCAATAGCATCCTAGGCTGACCCAAAAGCCATACAACAACTTGTCTTCAAGATAAACAACAACAAATTACCCCCCTGGACCGGCCAATAGCATCTTAGGCCGACCCAAAAGGGTTCCACTCAGCATAAGATCTTCATGAAGAAGAACATCTCAGGTCCTGCATACAAGGCTTGATAATACTGTAACACAATCAGATCACAATTAGTAGCTTAGTTCATTTTCAATTATCATTTAAAGTTTCATTGCCTTATCCATTGGGCTATGGAGTCCGGTCACAAATCATAGGATAAATCATCATAGGGTTTCAAATTTCACATATCAAAAAGTGTTCAAAATGCGCCAGGTGCTAAACTTTTGCAAAACCAACACGAATGTTGGTTATCTCACGTTGTGAAATTACTGGCTGAATAAAGTAGTAATTATACTACTGGTCAGATTTATGGTTGGTCAATTCTTCCAACCTTAAAGACAAGATGAACTCCTAAGTCAAAACTTTTGTTTCACTCTTGGCTTCCATTCCCAAGCGTCTCTAACTTGGGTATTAGTATTCAATGCGGTCATAACAGGATCTTTAAGTGTCACACCATGGGCTTGACTCCTACTACACTGAGAGTCATCAACTAACATATCCACCCTCTTGTCTGGGTTTGACACATCAGGTAATAGGGGTAATATGCGACACACATAATGCGTAGATAAATCGATGTCAATTACAACTTTCTCATAGTGCTCTGCCATTAAGATTTCATCGTTCACATCGGCCAAACGTTTTTGCCTTATATGAATTTGTACATCAGGCTGTAATCCACTTATGAAAGCATCCATTACTAGTTCAATCGGCATTTTATACGGGGTTATATATTTCTGCACAAACCAACTATGTCTATGAGCATATCTACTCACATACTCATCTTCACATTGTCTGATAGTTACCAAATGGTAACAAGCAACCGTTAAATTCATCGTGGGTGAGTATTCATCCAACAATGCTTTTGGTAGGGTGTCCCACGAGTCCAGATAATGATTTTCAAAAAATTCAATATTGTCGTACCAATTTCTAGCATGACCAGTCAAGTACAATGGAAACAAGAGCTTCCATTCACTAGGCTGTGAAAAACCATCTAGGAAAGAGAGGGTCACAAATTTTTGTATAAAGATTTCAGCTTTATCACCTCTCTCTCCATCATAGTGATGGATTTTCAATAAGTAAACAAGCTTTGGTCTAACACAGAGGGAGTCGCCAACAACTAATGGAAGTTGCACAATATTACAATCAGGTTTAACATTTGATTTTCCACCATCGTGCTCCAACTCATCAAGGTTGGGACCACTTTCAATGTGATCAAGACGTTCATTAGGGGATCGATGGCCCAGTGCTGATACATCTTCCCCAAGCTTTTGATCGTCCATTTCAAGACTTTAAGTAGAATTGTTCACCATTTCAATATCAATGCCAACACTCACATCCTTGGTAGTGGATTATTTATGATTGCTATTCGATACAATACCAAACCTTGCTAGGATTTCATCAACTTCAAGAATTGGGTTTTGAATCACAATCGGACTATGGTTAATAGTCACAAAATAATTGATTTGTAATGTCGCGTTCTCTTTAACTTCATAAGTGAAGTCTCCACCATGCTCTAAACCAATCATATCAGATTTATTTGAATCATCTCTTTCATGGTCGGTGCAAAAGGGTGATATTTCAAAAGATTCTTCACTCAAATTTTCAAGAAAGTCGCACACCAGTAAATCCCATTCTTCTTCATGAAGAAATGGTGGCTTTTTCGTGGGTTCTACTAATAACTCTGATTCATCAATTGAATCATTAAATTTTATACAGTCATTGAAATTTCACTTATGGGTGGATTCTCCAAGAAATAAATTTCTATACAAATTTTCTATGGCTTGAGAATCATTCTCATCATAGAATAAAAATCCTCGTCGCACTAGGCGCATGGGAATCATGATTATATTTTTTTCAATCAATCAAATTTTTTTTTAAAGGAACCTCCAACACGTCCAGTATTGGTCTAGTTCTCAATACAATGCCCAATGACCCTACTTGCACAAACCATTGCTCCAAACAAACCTCACAATTGTTGGTGCTCAAGCCTTATCCAAAAAGACCTCGAGAGTCACTCATAAAATTGATACAACAGAGGCTCCGATTGCCGCAAGGCATTCAAACCTTTACAGACAATTTGGATAACACGAGCTTTTGGCTATGCAAATTAATGGTCAATTTCAACAGAACCGTTTGAAAACACTTTCAAACAATAATCAAGAATTCAAAAGGAGCTCATGCTCCTCTCGACAGACGCACCACTGAAGGATTATAAAACGACCCCCAAATAGACTGGCAATCTAAGGAAATGCTAACGGAAGTCGGTTTATACCACAATTATAGCTCAAGCTCCATTGGGTATGGAGTCAAAAATAAGGCCGTTCATGACCACCGGCACTTTCAATGGCAATTGGCAAGACAAATTCCTAACGGTCTACCGACAATTTTCAGATAGCCTGAGGAACTCTGAAATGAACAAGAAATCATGCTTGTAAGCTCTGGCTTTTGAGATACCGATAGGACATACAATCCTGACTTGTGTATGAGCTAGAAATCACTTAACAAGTGAGGTAAAACAAGGTTAGATTTTGGATGACCGCCTAATCTTCAACTGAACCATTTGCATAGGCTTCAAGAATACTTTCCCAAAGCTAAGAGATGTATCCTCAATCAAGCACCGTAGGGCCAAAATGTGATAACGCACATTGCGAGCAGTGATAGACAAGCAAGATAGAAATGCGTACAACATCACTAGATCATGAACGATGGGTGACTGAATGGCTGGGGTTAAAGGTTAAAGATCTCCACAGATGAGATTGGAAGATCTCAAGTAAGCAATAAACGGGTTACAAACTAGATGTTTGGGATGCCCCGTCTTACAATAATCTATATGCCCATAATTTCCTTTTCTAATCAACAATGGGTAGTTAAGGTTGAAGTTTCTGGAGCCCGAAACCAAACGTGTCTCTGATTCTTACTTCCCACAAGAGGATGAGAGTGATAGACTCACAGTCGCGCCTTGTCAGCTATCTCACACCGGACTGTGAGAAAGATTTCACATACTCATAAGTTTCAGATCATGAGATAATGTAGGAGGCCTGTCTGCCGCCCAACGTGATGGAAATGAGCTAGCTCACGGCCCACTATGTGCGCCTGGCTCAGAATCAGAGGATTAGTTACTTCCTCACTTGGCTGCCAGTGCAATCAAATTTCTGAGTACACATTTTAGAGGATACATTGAATATATCAGCAAACCAAAGCAGGTCCATGCCTCCTCTCATTTTGATTGCAATATGTGATACATTTCAGAGATCACGCAAGAGGAGAGGTCACTGGGCAGGGTGGAAAGAGCCGGACAGGGTAGCGATTAGGTTGGGAAGGGCAAATCGCAGGTAGAGGGGTGGTTAAAGAAGGGGCTAGGCCGGCGATCCACAATGTGTAAAGATGAACAGTTGCAGGTAGAGGGAGCAGGGCTGCGTGGAGAGATAAGCCGGCAGGGATCTGCAGGTAGGAAAGAAGATTGCAGGAAAAAGTCCCCAGACAGTAGGTTCAGGTAAGGAGAAAAGGTCGCGCTTCAAGTGGAGGAAGGGCATAGCCAAGTAGGGTTTGGGCTCAAACACAGCCCTTGGCAAGTCGCAGGGCCCTCAGGTAAGAGCAAGGAGAGAAGGAACCAACCAAGATCACTTGCAACAGGGAGAGCGGCTATAGGCATAAATAAAATCACAGATCAAGCCTCAGAAACCATCGATCGATGAGCAAGCTATTTTCTACTCTAAGGATGCTTGGTGGTCAGGGCTGTAGAATTATTGTCAAATTAATAACAGAAGACAAGAAGATGGTTCTTCCAAGATCAAAGCAACAATCCTCAAGTCTGGAATGTGGGCTATGTCTTTCCCTTTAGTTATGAAGAACTTTCATTATCTTGTATGTTTCACAATGTCTAATCTTTAGATCATCCACAACATCAAGCAAACATCTGTCATTCTATTCACAGAATCTATACAAATGAGAAAGCATGCAAGCATTGATTTGCAGAGCATAATGAAACCAAAAACCATAAGTACTTAACAAGCAGAGAACAACAAAGTACCCACAGCTTCACAGGCCTACAGTAACAATGTTAGAGGTAGTAATCTAACTTGCAACCTCTCAAAATCTGCAATCAAATGTTAGAGGCAGCAAGGGCATAAACTCACAATCCGCAAACAATAATCTAGAGAATAAACACAATGTTATAAATCAACCAACAGATCAATAACAATGAATTAAAAGTAGTTTGCAACAAAGATCCAACAAAGAAGTTAGAGTGAAAGGCACTAGGTAGATCAGCCTCTTCTCCTTTCCTCCTCCTTGTCTCTGTGGGATTGAGCACAAATTGCAAGTGGAAGAGATGGGAGGCACCAAGCAAAACAGCTTCTACTCCTTCCCTTTCTCCCCAAGCTTCTCCACACAAGTTCTCTCTCTCTCTCTCTCTTTCTCTCTCTCTCTCTCTCTCTCTCTCTCTCTCTCTCTCTCTCTCCAAGAGGATGACAATGAGAATGGTACTATTGTCCCACACCCCTCCTTGATCATACGTAGGGGCTCAATGGGCTAGAGGTGCACCCCTTCAAGAAATGGGGCACCTCCTTATGACTTTTCAAAAACTGACTCTAAAAATAGGGCACTAGCCCAAATTTGTTTTTTAGCACCTAACTTGGCCTCAACTTGCAATTTCAAAGTCAAGTTGGGCACTATTTACGGTTTCAGTTTTTATGGGCTCACGACCAAGTTTTTAATTAGTAGTACTGTTGAATAGTATTTTAATAACAGTGCAACCGGCCATTATGGGCCATTTACGCGTCGTTTTTTACAGTTCCGCGTTAGCATAATAGCGTGCGGCGATGATTTTTTGTCAAAAATAACTTGAAAAAGGGGTATTTTTCCCCGCAAACAGTGGCGACATTCATGGGTAAAGAATGGTCTCCATTCCTTGAACTCAGCATCTCTGGTTACAAAAAGAATAATGGACCAGCCAATAGCATCCTAGGCTGACCCAAAAGCCATACAACAACTTGTCTTCAAGATAAACAACAACAAATTACCCCCCTGGACCGGCCAATAGCATCTTAGGCCGACCCAAAAGGGTTCCACTCAGCATAAGATCTTCATGAAGAAGAACATCTCAGGTCCTGCATACAAGGCTTGATAATACTGTAACACAATCAGATCACAATTAGTAGCTTAGTTCATTTTCAATTATCATTTAAAGTTTCATTGCCTTATCCATTGGGCTATGGAGTCCGGTCACAAATCATAGGATAAATCATCATAGGGTTTCAAATTTCACATATCAAAAAGTGTTCAAAATGCGCCAGGTGCTAAACTTTTGCAAAACCAACACGAATGTTGGTTATCTCACGTTGTGAAATTACTGGCTGAATAAAGTAGTAATTATACTACTGGTCAGATTTATGGTTGGTCAATTCTTCCAACCTTAAAGACAAGATGAACTCCTAAGTCAAAACTTTTGTTTCACTCTTGGCTTCCATTCCCAAGCGTCTCTAACTTGGGTATTAGTATTCAATGCGGTCATAACAGGATCTTTAAGTGTCACACCATGGGCTTGACTCCTACTACACTGAGAGTCATCAACTAACATATCCACCCTCTTGTCTGGGTTTGACACATCAGGTAATAGGGGTAATATGCGACACACATAATGCGTAGATAAATCGATGTCAATTACAACTTTCTCATAGTGCTCTGCCATTAAGATTTCATCGTTCACATCGGCCAAACGTTTTTGCCTTATATGAATTTGTACATCAGGCTGTAATCCACTTATGAAAGCATCCATTACTAGTTCAATCGGCATTTTATACGGGGTTATATATTTCTGCACAAACCAACTATGTCTATGAGCATATCTACTCACATACTCATCTTCACATTGTCTGATAGTTACCAAATGGTAACAAGCAACCGTTAAATTCATCGTGGGTGAGTATTCATCCAACAATGCTTTTGGTAGGGTGTCCCACGAGTCCAGATAATGATTTTCAAAAAATTCAATATTGTCGTACCAATTTCTAGCATGACCAGTCAAGTACAATGGAAACAAGAGCTTCCATTCACTAGGCTGTGAAAAACCATCTAGGAAAGAGAGGGTCACAAATTTTTGTATAAAGATTTCAGCTTTATCACCTCTCTCTCCATCATAGTGATGGATTTTCAATAAGTAAACAAGCTTTGGTCTAACACAGAGGGAGTCGCCAACAACTAATGGAAGTTGCACAATATTACAATCAGGTTTAACATTTGATTTTCCACCATCGTGCTCCAACTCATCAAGGTTGGGACCACTTTCAATGTGATCAAGACGTTCATTAGGGGATCGATGGCCCAGTGCTGATACATCTTCCCCAAGCTTTTGATCGTCCATTTCAAGACTTTAAGTAGAATTGTTCACCATTTCAATATCAATGCCAACACTCACATCCTTGGTAGTGGATTATTTATGATTGCTATTCGATACAATACCAAACCTTGCTAGGATTTCATCAACTTCAAGAATTGGGTTTTGAATCACAATCGGACTATGGTTAATAGTCACAAAATAATTGATTTGTAATGTCGCGTTCTCTTTAACTTCATAAGTGAAGTCTCCACCATGCTCTAAACCAATCATATCAGATTTATTTGAATCATCTCTTTCATGGTCGGTGCAAAAGGGTGATATTTCAAAAGATTCTTCACTCAAATTTTCAAGAAAGTCGCACACCAGTAAATCCCATTCTTCTTCATGAAGAAATGGTGGCTTTTTCGTGGGTTCTACTAATAACTCTGATTCATCAATTGAATCATTAAATTTTATACAGTCATTGAAATTTCACTTATGGGTGGATTCTCCAAGAAATAAATTTCTATACAAATTTTCTATGGCTTGAGAATCATTCTCATCATAGAATAAAAATCCTCGTCGCACTAGGCGCATGGGAATCATGATTATATTTTTTTCAATCAATCAAATTTTTTTTTAAAGGAACCTCCAACACGTCCAGTATTGGTCTAGTTCTCAATACAATGCCCAATGACCCTACTTGCACAAACCATTGCTCCAAACAAACCTCACAATTGTTGGTGCTCAAGCCTTATCCAAAAAGACCTCGAGAGTCACTCATAAAATTGATACAACAGAGGCTCCGATTGCCGCAAGGCATTCAAACCTTTACAGACAATTTGGATAACACGAGCTTTTGGCTATGCAAATTAATGGTCAATTTCAACAGAACCGTTTGAAAACACTTTCAAACAATAATCAAGAATTCAAAAGGAGCTCATGCTCCTCTCGACAGACGCACCACTGAAGGATTATAAAACGACCCCCAAATAGACTGGCAATCTAAGGAAATGCTAACGGAAGTCGGTTTATACCACAATTATAGCTCAAGCTCCATTGGGTATGGAGTCAAAAATAAGGCCGTTCATGACCACCGGCACTTTCAATGGCAATTGGCAAGACAAATTCCTAACGGTCTACCGACAATTTTCAGATAGCCTGAGGAACTCTGAAATGAACAAGAAATCATGCTTGTAAGCTCTGGCTTTTGAGATACCGATAGGACATACAATCCTGACTTGTGTATGAGCTAGAAATCACTTAACAAGTGAGGTAAAACAAGGTTAGATTTTGGATGACCGCCTAATCTTCAACTGAACCATTTGCATAGGCTTCAAGAATACTTTCCCAAAGCTAAGAGATGTATCCTCAATCAAGCACCGTAGGGCCAAAATGTGATAACGCACATTGCGAGCAGTGATAGACAAGCAAGATAGAAATGCGTACAACATCACTAGATCATGAACGATGGGTGACTGAATGGCTGGGGTTAAAGGTTAAAGATCTCCACAGATGAGATTGGAAGATCTCAAGTAAGCAATAAACGGGTTACAAACTAGATGTTTGGGATGCCCCGTCTTACAATAATCTATATGCCCATAATTTCCTTTTCTAATCAACAATGGGTAGTTAAGGTTGAAGTTTCTGGAGCCCGAAACCAAACGTGTCTCTGATTCTTACTTCCCACAAGAGGATGAGAGTGATAGACTCACAGTCGCGCCTTGTCAGCTATCTCACACCGGACTGTGAGAAAGATTTCACATACTCATAAGTTTCAGATCATGAGATAATGTAGGAGGCCTGTCTGCCGCCCAACGTGATGGAAATGAGCTAGCTCACGGCCCACTATGTGCGCCTGGCTCAGAATCAGAGGATTAGTTACTTCCTCACTTGGCTGCCAGTGCAATCAAATTTCTGAGTACACATTTTAGAGGATACATTGAATATATCAGCAAACCAAAGCAGGTCCATGCCTCCTCTCATTTTGATTGCAATCTGTGATACATTTCAGAGATCACGCAAGAGGAGAGGTCACTGGGCAGGGTGGAAAGAGCCGGACAGGGTAGCGATTAGGTTGGGAAGGGCAAATCGCAGGTAGAGGGGTGGTTAAAGAAGGGGCTAGGCCGGCGATCCACAATGTGTAAAGATGAACAGTTGCAGGTAGAGGGAGCAGGGCTGCGTGGAGAGATAAGCCGGCAGGGATCTGCAGGTAGGAAAGAAGATTGCAGGAAAAAGTCCCCAGACAGTAGGTTCAGGTAAGGAGAAAAGGTCGCGCTTCAAGTGGAGGAAGGGCATAGCCAAGTAGGGTTTGGGCTCAAACACAGCCCTTGGCAAGTCGCAGGGCCCTCAGGTAAGAGCAAGGAGAGAAGGAACCAACCAAGATCACTTGCAACAGGGAGAGCGGCTATAGGCATAAATAAAATCACAGATCAAGCCTCAGAAACCATCGATCGATGAGCAAGCTATTTTCTACTCTAAGGATGCTTGGTGGTTAGGGCTGTAGAATTATTGTCAAATTAATAACAGAAGACAAGAAGATGGTTCTTCCAAGATCAAAGCAACAATCCTCAAGTCTGGAATGTGGGCTATGTCTTTCCCTTTAGTTATGAAGAACTTTCATTATCTTGTATGTTTCACAATGTCTAATCTTTAGATCATCCACAACATCAAGCAAACATCTGTCATTCTATTCACAGAATCTATACAAATGAGAAAGCATGCAAGCATTGATTTGCAGAGCATAATGAAACCAAAAACCATAAGTACTTAACAAGCAGAGAACAACAAAGTACCCACAGCTTCACAGGCCTACAGTAACAATGTTAGAGGTAGTAATCTAACTTGCAACCTCTCAAAATCTACAATCAAATGTTAGAGGCAGCAAGGGCATAAACTCACAATCCGCAAACAATAATCTAGAGAATAAACACAATGTTATAAATCAACCAACAGATCAATAACAATGAATTAAAAGTAGTTTGCAACAAAGATCCAACAAAGAAGTTAGAGTGAAAGGCACTAGGTAGATCAGCCTCTTCTCCTTTCCTCCTCCTTGTCTCTGTGGGATTGAGCACAAATTGCAAGTGGAAGAGATGGGAGGCACCAAGCAAAACAGCTTCTACTCCTTCCCTTTCTCCCCAAGCTTCTCCACACAAGTATCTCTCTCTCTCTCTCTCTCTCTCTCCAAGAGGATGACAATGAGAATGGTACTATTGTCCCACACCCCTCCTTGATCATACGTAGGGGCTCAATGGGCTAGAGGTGCACCCCTTCAAGAAATGGGGCACCTCCTTATGACTTTTCAAAAACTGACTCTAAAAATAGGGCACTAGCCCAAATTTGTTTTTTAGCACCTAACTTGGCCTCAACTTGCAATTTCAAAGTCAAGTTGGGCACTATTTACGGTTTCAGTTTTTATGGGCTCACGACCAAGTTTTTAATTAGTAGTACTGTTGAATAGTATTTTAATAACAGTGCAACCGGCCATTATGGGCCATTTACGCGTCGTTTTTTACAGTTCCGCGTTAGCATAATAGCGTGCGGCGATGATTTTTTGTCAAAAATAACTTGAAAAAGGGGTATTTTTCCCCGCAAACAGTGGCGACATTCATGGGTAAAGAATGGTCTCCATTCCTTGAACTCAGCATCTCTGGTTACAAAAAGAATAATGGACCAGCCAATAGCATCCTAGGCTGACCCAAAAGCCATACAACAACTTGTCAGATAAACAACAACAAATACCCCCTGGACCGGCCAATAGCATCTTAGGCCGACCCAAAAGGGTTCCACTCAGCATAAGATCTTCATGAAGAAGAACATCTCAGGTCCTGCATACAAGGCTTGATAATACTGTAACACAATCAGATCACAATTAGTAGCTTAGTTCATTTTCAATTATCATTTAAAGTTTCATTGCCTTATCCATTGGGCTATGGAGTCCTGGTCACAAATCATAGGATAAATCATCATAGGGTTTCAAATTTCACATATCAAAAAGTGTTCAAAATGCGCCAGGTGCTAAACTTTTGCAAAACCAACACGAATGTTGGTTATCTCACGTTGTGAAATTACTGGCTGAATAAAGTAGTAATTATACTACTGGTCAGATTTATGGTTGGTCAATTCTTCCAACCTTAAAGACAAGATGAACTCCTAAGTCAAAACTTTTGTTTCACTCTTGGCTTCCATTCCCAAGCGTCTCTAACTTGGGTATTAGTATTCAATGCGGTCATAACAGGATCTTTAAGTGTCACACCATGGGCTTGACTCCTACTACACTGAGAGTCATCAACTAACATATCCACCCTCTTGTCTGGGTTTGACACATCAGGTAATAGGGGTAATATGCGACACACATAATGCGTAGATAAATCGATGTCAATTACAACTTTCTCATAGTGCTCTGCCATTAAGATTTCATCGTTCACATCGGCCAAACGTTTTTGCCTTATATGAATTTGTACATCAGGCTGTAATCCACTTATGAAAGCATCCATTACTAGTTCAATCGGCATTTTATACGAGGTTATATATTTCTGCACAAACCAACTATGTCTATGAGCATATCTACTCACATACTCATCTTCACATTGTCTGATAGTTACCAAATGGTAACAAGCAACCGTTAAATTCATCGTGGGTGAGTATTCATCCAACAATGCTTTTGGTAGGGTGTCCCACGAGTCCAGATAATGATTTTCAAAAAATTCAATATTGTCGTACCAATTTCTAGCATGACCAGTCAAGTACAATGGAAACAAGAGCTTCCATTCACTAGGCTGTGAAAAACCATCTAGGAAAGAGAGGGTCACAAATTTTTGTATAAAGATTTCAGCTTTATCACCTCTCTCTCCATCATAGTGATGGATTTTCAATAAGTAAACAAGCTTTGGTCTAACACAGAGGGAGTCGCCAACAACTAATGGAAGTTGCACAATATTACAATCAGGTTTAACATTTGATTTTCCACCATCGTGCTCCAACTCATCAAGGTTGGGACCACTTTCAATGTGATCAAGACGTTCATTAGGGGATCGATGGCCCAGTGCTGATACATCTTCCCCAAGCTTTTGATCGTCCATTTCAAGACTTTAAGTAGAATTGTTCACCATTTCAATATCAATGCCAACACTCACATCCTTGGTAGTGGATTACTTATGATTGCTATTCGATACAATACCAAACCTTGCTAGGATTTCATCAACTTCAAGAATTGGGTTTTGAATCACAATCGGACTATGGTTAATAGTCACAAAATAATTGATTTGTAATGTCGCGTTCTCTTTAACTTCATAAGTGAAGTCTCCACCATGCTCTAAACCAATCATATCAGATTTATTTGAATCATCTCTTTCATGGTCGGTGCAAAAGGGTGATATTTCAAAAGATTCTTCACTCAAATTTTCAAGAAAGTCGCACACCAGTAAATCCCATTCTTCTTCATGAAGAAATGGTGGCTTTTTCGTGGGTTCTACTAATAACTCTGATTCATCAATTGAATCATTAAATTTTATACAGTCATTGAAATTTCACTTATGGGTGGATTCTCCAAGAAATAAATTTCTATACAAATTTTCTATGGCTTGAGAATCATTCTCATCATAGAATAAAAATCCTCGTCGCACTAGGCGCATGGGAATCATGATTATATTTTTTTCAATCAATCAAATTTTTTTTTAAAGGAACCTCCAACACGTCCAGTATTGGTCTAGTTCTCAATACAATGCCCAATGACCCTACTTGCACAAACCATTGCTCCAAACAAACCTCACAATTGTTGGTGCTCAAGCCTTATCCAAAAAGACCTCGAGAGTCACTCATAAAATTGATACAACAGAGGCTCCGATTGCCGCAAGGCATTCAAACCTTTACAGACAATTTGGATAACACGAGCTTTTGGCTATGCAAATTAATGGTCAATTTCAACAGAACCGTTTGAAAACACTTTCAAACAATAATCAAGAATTCAAAAGGAGCTCATGCTCCTCTCGACAGACGCACCACTGAAGGATTATAAAACGACCCCCAAATAGACTGGCAATCTAAGGAAATGCTAACGGAAGTCGGTTTATACCACAATTATAGCTCAAGCTCCATTGGGTATGGAGTCAAAAATAAGGCCGTTCATGACCACCGGCACTTTCAATGGCAATTGGCAAGACAAATTCCTAACGGTCTACCGACAATTTTCAGATAGCCTGAGGAACTCTGAAATGAACAAGAAATCATGCTTGTAAGCTCTGGCTTTTGAGATACCGATAGGACATACAATCCTGACTTGTGTATGAGCTAGAAATCACTTAACAAGTGAGGTAAAACAAGGTTAGATTTTGGATGACCGCCTAATCTTCAACTGAACCATTTGCATAGGCTTCAAGAATACTTTCCCAAAGCTAAGAGATGTATCCTCAATCAAGCACCGTAGGGCCAAAATGTGATAACGCACATTGCGAGCAGTGATAGACAAGCAAGATAGAAATGCGTACAACATCACTAGATCATGAACGATGGGTGACTGAATGGCTGGGGTTAAAGGTTAAAGATCTCCACAGATGAGATTGGAAGATCTCAAGTAAGCAATAAACGGGTTACAAACTAGATGTTTGGGATG
The DNA here is from genome assembly GCA_029204225.1 of Diphasiastrum complanatum. Taxonomy (NCBI): domain Eukaryota; kingdom Viridiplantae; phylum Streptophyta; class Lycopodiopsida; order Lycopodiales; family Lycopodiaceae; genus Diphasiastrum; species Diphasiastrum complanatum. The sequence continues at coordinate 2,195,575 of CM055102.1, forward strand.
CCCCGTCTTACAATAATCTATATGCCCATAATTTCCTTTTCTAATCAACAATGGGTAGTTAAGGTTGAAGTTTCTGGAGCCCGAAACCAAACGTGTCTCTGATTCTTACTTCCCACAAGAGGATGAGAGTGATAGACTCACAGTCGCGCCTTGTCAGCTATCTCACACCGGACTGTGAGAAAGATTTCACATACTCATAAGTTTCAGATCATGAGATAATGTAGGAGGCCTGTCTGCCGCCCAACGTGATGGAAATGAGCTAGCTCACGGCCCACTATGTGCGCCTGGCTCAGAATCAGAGGATTAGTTACTTCCTCACTTGGCTGCCAGTGCAATCAAATTTCTGAGTACACATTTTAGAGGATACATTGAATATATCAGCAAACCAAAGCAGGTCCATGCCTCCTCTCATTTTGATTGCAATATGTGATACATTTCAGAGATCACGCAAGAGGAGAGGTCACTGGGCAGGGTGGAAAGAGCCGGACAGGGTAGCGATTAGGTTGGGAAGGGCAAATCGCAGGTAGAGGGGTGGTTAAAGAAGGGGCTAGGCCGGCGATCCACAATGTGTAAAGATGAACAGTTGCAGGTAGAGGGAGCAGGGCTGCGTGGAGAGATAAGCCGGCAGGGATCTGCAGGTAGGAAAGAAGATTGCAGGAAAAAGTCCCCAGACAGTAGGTTCAGGTAAGGAGAAAAGGTCGCGCTTCAAGTGGAGGAAGGGCATAGCCAAGTAGGGTTTGGGCTCAAACACAGCCCTTGGCAAGTCGCAGGGCCCTCAGGTAAGAGCAAGGAGAGAAGGAACCAACCAAGATCACTTGCAACAGGGAGAGCGGCTATAGGCATAAATAAAATCACAGATCAAGCCTCAGAAACCATCGATCGATGAGCAAGCTATTTTCTACTCTAAGGATGCTTGGTGGTCAGGGCTGTAGAATTATTGTCAAATTAATAACAGAAGACAAGAAGATGGTTCTTCCAAGATCAAAGCAACAATCCTCAAGTCTGGAATGTGGGCTATGTCTTTCCCTTTAGTTATGAAGAACTTTCATTATCTTGTATGTTTCACAATGTCTAATCTTTAGATCATCCACAACATCAAGCAAACATCTGTCATTCTATTCACAGAATCTATACAAATGAGAAAGCATGCAAGCATTGATTTGCAGAGCATAATGAAACCAAAAACCATAAGTACTTAACAAGCAGAGAACAACAAAGTACCCACAGCTTCACAGGCCTACAGTAACAATGTTAGAGGTAGTAATCTAACTTGCAACCTCTCAAAATCTGCAATCAAATGTTAGAGGCAGCAAGGGCATAAACTCACAATCCGCAAACAATAATCTAGAGAATAAACACAATGTTATAAATCAACCAACAGATCAATAACAATGAATTAAAAGTAGTTTGCAACAAAGATCCAACAAAGAAGTTAGAGTGAAAGGCACTAGGTAGATCAGCCTCTTCTCCTTTCCTCCTCCTTGTCTCTGTGGGATTGAGCACAAATTGCAAGTGGAAGAGATGGGAGGCACCAAGCAAAACAGCTTCTACTCCTTCCCTTTCTCCCCAAGCTTCTCCACACAAGTTCTCTCTCTCTCTCTCTCTTTCTCTCTCTCTCTCTCTCTCTCTCTCTCTCTCTCTCTCTCTCTCCAAGAGGATGACAATGAGAATGGTACTATTGTCCCACACCCCTCCTTGATCATACGTAGGGGCTCAATGGGCTAGAGGTGCACCCCTTCAAGAAATGGGGCACCTCCTTATGACTTTTCAAAAACTGACTCTAAAAATAGGGCACTAGCCCAAATTTGTTTTTTAGCACCTAACTTGGCCTCAACTTGCAATTTCAAAGTCAAGTTGGGCACTATTTACGGTTTCAGTTTTTATGGGCTCACGACCAAGTTTTTAATTAGTAGTACTGTTGAATAGTATTTTAATAACAGTGCAACCGGCCATTATGGGCCATTTACGCGTCGTTTTTTACAGTTCCGCGTTAGCATAATAGCGTGCGGCGATGATTTTTTGTCAAAAATAACTTGAAAAAGGGGTATTTTTCCCCGCAAACAGTGGCGACATTCATGGGTAAAGAATGGTCTCCATTCCTTGAACTCAGCATCTCTGGTTACAAAAAGACCAATGGACCAGCCAATAGCATCCTAGGCTGACCCAAAAGCCATACAACAACTTGTCTTCAAGATAAACAACAACAAATTACCCCCCTGGACCGGCCAATAGCATCTTAGGCCGACCCAAAAGGGTTCCACTCAGCATAAGATCTTCATGAAGAAGAACATCTCAGGTCCTGCATACAAGGCTTGATAATACTGTAACACAATCAGATCACAATTAGTAGCTTAGTTCATTTTCAATTATCATTTAAAGTTTCATTGCCTTATCCATTGGGCTATGGAGTCTGGTCACAAATCATAGGATAAATCATCATAGGGTTTCAAATTTCACATATCAAAAAGTGTTCAAAATGCGCCAGGTGCTAAACTTTTGCAAAACCAACACGAATGTTGGTTATCTCACGTTGTGAAATTACTGGCTGAATAAAGTAGTAATTATACTACTGGTCAGATTTATGGTTGGTCAATTCTTCCAACCTTAAAGACAAGATGAACTCCTAAGTCAAAACTTTTGTTTCACTCTTGGCTTCCATTCCCAAGCGTCTCTAACTTGGGTATTAGTATTCAATGCGGTCATAACAGGATCTTTAAGTGTCACACCATGGGCTTGACTCCTACTACACTGAGAGTCATCAACTAACATATCCACCCTCTTGTCTGGGTTTGACACATCAGGTAATAGGGGTAATATGCGACACACATAATGCGTAGATAAATCGATGTCAATTACAACTTTCTCATAGTGCTCTGCCATTAAGATTTCATCGTTCACATCGGCCAAACGTTTTTGCCTTATATGAATTTGTACATCAGGCTGTAATCCACTTATGAAAGCATCCATTACTAGTTCAATCGGCATTTTATACGAGGTTATATATTTCTGCACAAACCAACTATGTCTATGAGCATATCTACTCACATACTCATCTTCACATTGTCTGATAGTTACCAAATGGTAACAAGCAACCGTTAAATTCATCGTGGGTGAGTATTCATCCAACAATGCTTTTGGTAGGGTGTCCCACGAGTCCAGATAATGATTTTCAAAAAATTCAATATTGTCGTACCAATTTCTAGCATGACCAGTCAAGTACAATGGAAACAAGAGCTTCCATTCACTAGGCTGTGAAAAACCATCTAGGAAAGAGAGGGTCACAAATTTTTGTATAAAGATTTCAGCTTTATCACCTCTCTCTCCATCATAGTGATGGATTTTCAATAAGTAAACAAGCTTTGGTCTAACACAGAGGGAGTCGCCAACAACTAATGGAAGTTGCACAATATTACAATCAGGTTTAACATTTGATTTTCCACCATCGTGCTCCAACTCATCAAGGTTGGGACCACTTTCAATGTGATCAAGACGTTCATTAGGGGATCGATGGCCCAGTGCTGATACATCTTCCCCAAGCTTTTGATCGTCCATTTCAAGACTTTAAGTAGAATTGTTCACCATTTCAATATCAATGCCAACACTCACATCCTTGGTAGTGGATTATTTATGATTGCTATTCGATACAATACCAAACCTTGCTAGGATTTCATCAACTTCAAGAATTGGGTTTTGAATCACAATCGGACTATGGTTAATAGTCACAAAATAATTGATTTGTAATGTCGCGTTCTCTTTAACTTCATAAGTGAAGTCTCCACCATGCTCTAAACCAATCATATCAGATTTATTTGAATCATCTCTTTCATGGTCGGTGCAAAAGGGTGATATTTCAAAAGATTCTTCACTCAAATTTTCAAGAAAGTCGCACACCAGTAAATCCCATTCTTCTTCATGAAGAAATGGTGGCTTTTTCGTGGGTTCTACTAATAACTCTGATTCATCAATTGAATCATTAAATTTTATACAGTCATTGAAATTTCACTTATGGGTGGATTCTCCAAGAAATAAATTTCTATACAAATTTTCTATGGCTTGAGAATCATTCTCATCATAGAATAAAAATCCTCGTCGCACTAGGCGCATGGGAATCATGATTATATTTTTTTCAATCAATCAAATTTTTTTTTAAAGGAACCTCCAACACGTCCAGTATTGGTCTAGTTCTCAATACAATGCCCAATGACCCTACTTGCACAAACCATTGCTCCAAACAAACCTCACAATTGTTGGTGCTCAAGCCTTATCCAAAAAGACCTCGAGAGTCACTCATAAAATTGATACAACAGAGGCTCCGATTGCCGCAAGGCATTCAAACCTTTACAGACAATTTGGATAACACGAGCTTTTGGCTATGCAAATTAATGGTCAATTTCAACAGAACCGTTTGAAAACACTTTCAAACAATAATCAAGAATTCAAAAGGAGCTCATGCTCCTCTCGACAGACGCACCACTGAAGGATTATAAAACGACCCCCAAATAGACTGGCAATCTAAGGAAATGCTAACGGAAGTCGGTTTATACCACAATTATAGCTCAAGCTCCATTGGGTATGGAGTCAAAAATAAGGCCGTTCATGACCACCGGCACTTTCAATGGCAATTGGCAAGACAAATTCCTAACGGTCTACCGACAATTTTCAGATAGCCTGAGGAACTCTGAAATGAACAAGAAATCATGCTTGTAAGCTCTGGCTTTTGAGATACCGATAGGACATACAATCCTGACTTGTGTATGAGCTAGAAATCACTTAACAAGTGAGGTAAAACAAGGTTAGATTTTGGATGACCGCCTAATCTTCAACTGAACCATTTGCATAGGCTTCAAGAATACTTTCCCAAAGCTAAGAGATGTATCCTCAATCAAGCACCGTAGGGCCAAAATGTGATAACGCACATTGCGAGCAGTGATAGACAAGCAAGATAGAAATGCGTACAACATCACTAGATCATGAACGATGGGTGACTGAATGGCTGGGGTTAAAGGTTAAAGATCTCCACAGATGAGATTGGAAGATCTCAAGTAAGCAATAAACGGGTTACAAACTAGATGTTTGGGATGCCCCGTCTTACAATAATCTATATGCCCATAATTTCCTTTTCTAATCAACAATGGGTAGTTAAGGTTGAAGTTTCTGGAGCCCGAAACCAAACGTGTCTCTGATTCTTACTTCCCACAAGAGGATGAGAGTGATAGACTCACAGTCGCGCCTTGTCAGCTATCTCACACCGGACTGTGAGAAAGATTTCACATACTCATAAGTTTCAGATCATGAGATAATGTAGGAGGCCTGTCTGCCGCCCAACGTGATGGAAATGAGCTAGCTCACGGCCCACTATGTGCGCCTGGCTCAGAATCAGAGGATTAGTTACTTCCTCACTTGGCTGCCAGTGCAATCAAATTTCTGAGTACACATTTTAGAGGATACATTGAATATATCAGCAAACCAAAGCAGGTCCATGCCTCCTCTCATTTTGATTGCAATCTGTGATACATTTCAGAGATCACGCAAGAGGAGAGGTCACTGGGCAGGGTGGAAAGAGCCGGACAGGGTAGCGATTAGGTTGGGAAGGGCAAATCGCAGGTAGAGGGGTGGTTAAAGAAGGGGCTAGGCCGGCGATCCACAATGTGTAAAGATGAACAGTTGCAGGTAGAGGGAGCAGGGCTGCGTGGAGAGATAAGCCGGCAGGGATCTGCAGGTAGGAAAGAAGATTGCAGGAAAAAGTCCCCAGACAGTAGGTTCAGGTAAGGAGAAAAGGTCGCGCTTCAAGTGGAGGAAGGGCATAGCCAAGTAGGGTTTGGGCTCAAACACAGCCCTTGGCAAGTCGCAGGGCCCTCAGGTAAGAGCAAGGAGAGAAGGAACCAACCAAGATCACTTGCAACAGGGAGAGCGGCTATAGGCATAAATAAAATCACAGATCAAGCCTCAGAAACCATCGATCGATGAGCAAGCTATTTTCTACTCTAAGGATGCTTGGTGGTCAGGGCTGTAGAATTATTGTCAAATTAATAACAGAAGACAAGAAGATGGTTCTTCCAAGATCAAAGCAACAATCCTCAAGTCTGGAATGTGGGCTATGTCTTTCCCTTTAGTTATGAAGAACTTTCATTATCTTGTATGTTTCACAATGTCTAATCTTTAGATCATCCACAACATCAAGCAAACATCTGTCATTCTATTCACAGAATCTATACAAATGAGAAAGCATGCAAGCATTGATTTGCAGAGCATAATGAAACCAAAAACCATAAGTACTTAACAAGCAGAGAACAACAAAGTACCCACAGCTTCACAGGCCTACAGTAACAATGTTAGAGGTAGTAATCTAACTTGCAACCTCTCAAAATCTGCAATCAAATGTTAGAGGCAGCAAGGGCATAAACTCACAATCCGCAAACAATAATCTAGAGAATAAACACAATGTTATAAATCAACCAACAGATCAATAACAATGAATTAAAAGTAGTTTGCAACAAAGATCCAACAAAGAAGTTAGAGTGAAAGGCACTAGGTAGATCAGCCTCTTCTCCTTTCCTCCTCCTTGTCTCTGTGGGATTGAGCACAAATTGCAAGTGGAAGAGATGGGAGGCACCAAGCAAAACAGCTTCTACTCCTTCCCTTTCTCCCCAAGCTTCTCCACACAAGTTCTCTCTCTCTCTCTCTCTTTCTCTCTCTCTCTCTCTCTCTCTCTCTCTCTCTCTCTCTCCAAGAGGATGACAATGAGAATGGTACTATTGTCCCACACCCCTCCTTGATCATACGTAGGGGCTCAATGGGCTAGAGGTGCACCCCTTCAAGAAATGGGGCACCTCCTTATGACTTTTCAAAAACTGACTCTAAAAATAGGGCACTAGCCCAAATTTGTTTTTTAGCACCTAACTTGGCCTCAACTTGCAATTTCAAAGTCAAGTTGGGCACTATTTACGGTTTCAGTTTTTATGGGCTCACGACCAAGTTTTTAATTAGTAGTACTGTTGAATAGTATTTTAATAACAGTGCAACCGGCCATTATGGGCCATTTACGCGTCGTTTTTTACAGTTCCGCGTTAGCATAATAGCGTGCGGCGATGATTTTTTGTCAAAAATAACTTGAAAAAGGGGTATTTTTCCCCGCAAACAGTGGCGACATTCATGGGTAAAGAATGGTCTCCATTCCTTGAACTCAGCATCTCTGGTTACAAAAAGACCAATGGACCAGCCAATAGCATCCTAGGCTGACCCAAAAGCCATACAACAACTTGTCTTCAAGATAAACAACAACAAATTACCCCCCTGGACCGGCCAATAGCATCTTAGGCCGACCCAAAAGGGTTCCACTCAGCATAAGATCTTCATGAAGAAGAACATCTCAGGTCCTGCATACAAGGCTTGATAATACTGTAACACAATCAGATCACAATTAGTAGCTTAGTTCATTTTCAATTATCATTTAAAGTTTCATTGCCTTATCCATTGGGCTATGGAGTCTGGTCACAAATCATAGGATAAATCATCATAGGGTTTCAAATTTCACATATCAAAAAGTGTTCAAAATGCGCCAGGTGCTAAACTTTTGCAAAACCAACACGAATGTTGGTTATCTCACGTTGTGAAATTACTGGCTGAATAAAGTAGTAATTATACTACTGGTCAGATTTATGGTTGGTCAATTCTTCCAACCTTAAAGACAAGATGAACTCCTAAGTCAAAACTTTTGTTTCACTCTTGGCTTCCATTCCCAAGCGTCTCTAACTTGGGTATTAGTATTCAATGCGGTCATAACAGGATCTTTAAGTGTCACACCATGGGCTTGACTCCTACTACACTGAGAGTCATCAACTAACATATCCACCCTCTTGTCTGGGTTTGACACATCAGGTAATAGGGGTAATATGCGACACACATAATGCGTAGATAAATCGATGTCAATTACAACTTTCTCATAGTGCTCTGCCATTAAGATTTCATCGTTCACATCGGCCAAACGTTTTTGCCTTATATGAATTTGTACATCAGGCTGTAATCCACTTATGAAAGCATCCATTACTAGTTCAATCGGCATTTTATACGAGGTTATATATTTCTGCACAAACCAACTATGTCTATGAGCATATCTACTCACATACTCATCTTCACATTGTCTGATAGTTACCAAATGGTAACAAGCAACCGTTAAATTCATCGTGGGTGAGTATTCATCCAACAATGCTTTTGGTAGGGTGTCCCACGAGTCCAGATAATGATTTTCAAAAAATTCAATATTGTCGTACCAATTTCTAGCATGACCAGTCAAGTACAATGGAAACAAGAGCTTCCATTCACTAGGCTGTGAAAAACCATCTAGGAAAGAGAGGGTCACAAATTTTTGTATAAAGATTTCAGCTTTATCACCTCTCTCTCCATCATAGTGATGGATTTTCAATAAGTAAACAAGCTTTGGTCTAACACAGAGGGAGTCGCCAACAACTAATGGAAGTTGCACAATATTACAATCAGGTTTAACATTTGATTTTCCACCATCGTGCTCCAACTCATCAAGGTTGGGACCACTTTCAATGTGATCAAGACGTTCATTAGGGGATCGATGGCCCAGTGCTGATACATCTTCCCCAAGCTTTTGATCGTCCATTTCAAGACTTTAAGTAGAATTGTTCACCATTTCAATATCAATGCCAACACTCACATCCTTGGTAGTGGATTATTTATGATTGCTATTCGATACAATACCAAACCTTGCTAGGATTTCATCAACTTCAAGAATTGGGTTTTGAATCACAATCGGACTATGGTTAATAGTCACAAAATAATTGATTTGTAATGTCGCGTTCTCTTTAACTTCATAAGTGAAGTCTCCACCATGCTCTAAACCAATCATATCAGATTTATTTGAATCATCTCTTTCATGGTCGGTGCAAAAGGGTGATATTTCAAAAGATTCTTCACTCAAATTTTCAAGAAAGTCGCACACCAGTAAATCCCATTCTTCTTCATGAAGAAATGGTGGCTTTTTCGTGGGTTCTACTAATAACTCTGATTCATCAATTGAATCATTAAATTTTATACAGTCATTGAAATTTCACTTATGGGTGGATTCTCCAAGAAATAAATTTCTATACAAATTTTCTATGGCTTGAGAATCATTCTCATCATAGAATAAAAATCCTCGTCGCACTAGGCGCATGGGAATCATGATTATATTTTTTTCAATCAATCAAATTTTTTTTTAAAGGAACCTCCAACACGTCCAGTATTGGTCTAGTTCTCAATACAATGCCCAATGACCCTACTTGCACAAACCATTGCTCCAAACAAACCTCACAATTGTTGGTGCTCAAGCCTTATCCAAAAAGACCTCGAGAGTCACTCATAAAATTGATACAACAGAGGCTCCGATTGCCGCAAGGCATTCAAACCTTTACAGACAATTTGGATAACACGAGCTTTTGGCTATGCAAATTAATGGTCAATTTCAACAGAACCGTTTGAAAACACTTTCAAACAATAATCAAGAATTCAAAAGGAGCTCATGCTCCTCTCGACAGACGCACCACTGAAGGATTATAAAACGACCCCCAAATAGACTGGCAATCTAAGGAAATGCTAACGGAAGTCGGTTTATACCACAATTATAGCTCAAGCTCCATTGGGTATGGAGTCAAAAATAAGGCCGTTCATGACCACCGGCACTTTCAATGGCAATTGGCAAGACAAATTCCTAACGGTCTACCGACAATTTTCAGATAGCCTGAGGAACTCTGAAATGAACAAGAAATCATGCTTGTAAGCTCTGGCTTTTGAGATACCGATAGGACATACAATCCTGACTTGTGTATGAGCTAGAAATCACTTAACAAGTGAGGTAAAACAAGGTTAGATTTTGGATGACCGCCTAATCTTCAACTGAACCATTTGCATAGGCTTCAAGAATACTTTCCCAAAGCTAAGAGATGTATCCTCAATCAAGCACCGTAGGGCCAAAATGTGATAACGCACATTGCGAGCAGTGATAGACAAGCAAGATAGAAATGCGTACAACATCACTAGATCATGAACGATGGGTGACTGAATGGCTGGGGTTAAAGGTTAAAGATCTCCACAGATGAGATTGGAAGATCTCAAGTAAGCAATAAACGGGTTACAAACTAGATGTTTGGGATGCCCCGTCTTACAATAATCTATATGCCCATAATTTCCTTTTCTAATCAACAATGGGTAGTTAAGGTTGAAGTTTCTGGAGCCCGAAACCAAACGTGTCTCTGATTCTTACTTCCCACAAGAGGATGAGAGTGATAGACTCACAGTCGCGCCTTGTCAGCTATCTCACACCGGACTGTGAGAAAGATTTCACATACTCATAAGTTTCAGATCATGAGATAATGTAGGAGGCCTGTCTGCCGCCCAACGTGATGGAAATGAGCTAGCTCACGGCCCACTATGTGCGCCTGGCTCAGAATCAGAGGATTAGTTACTTCCTCACTTGGCTGCCAGTGCAATCAAATTTCTGAGTACACATTTTAGAGGATACATTGAATATATCAGCAAACCAAAGCAGGTCCATGCCTCCTCTCATTTTGATTGCAATCTGTGATACATTTCAGAGATCACGCAAGAGGAGAGGTCACTGGGCAGGGTGGAAAGAGCCGGACAGGGTAGCGATTAGGTTGGGAAGGGCAAATCGCAGGTAGAGGGGTGGTTAAAGAAGGGTTAACTTTACAGGTCTGTAGTAACAATGTTAGAGGTAGTAATTTGACTTGCAACCTCTCAAAATCTGCAATCAAATGTTAAAGGCAACAAGGGCATAAACTCACAATGCGCAAACAATAATCCAGAGAATAAACACAATGTTATAAATCAACCAACAGATCAATAGCAATGAACTAAAAGTAGTTTGCAGCAAAGATCCGACAAAGAAGTTAGAGTGGAAGGCACCAGGCAGATCAGCCTCTTCTCCTTTCCTCCTCCTTGTCTCTGTGGGATTGAGCACAAATTGGAAGTGGAGGAGATGGGAGGCACCAAGCAAAACAGCTTCTACTCCTTCCCTTTCTCCCAAGCTTTATTCAAAATAAGACATATTTTATAAAGTAGTAAGCACCTCCATTTGAAGAAAACATAATACTTAGGTGCCCACCAATGTATTTGGGACAGTTTAAAAAAATATGTTACATTATATATATATATATATATATATATATATATACACCATCAAAACCTAATATTATCTTGATACCTAAGCAAAAACCCATAGTTTTTTAGATGCTTGGGTGTCAACATGAGTATTGCATGGGTAAAAATGAGTATTGACCCAAGAATCGAGTTAGTTGATATCGGGGGTTCCGAATTTGTACTAGGTATCGCCACATACCAACCAGAGTTTGGTTGATACCTAGGTTCGGGCCCTATTTACCTGGCTAACATTGATTTTGCCCACTAATTTCTCAAGTGTTGATCAGTGCTCGGGAAACCTCTTTTGAGCAATCCTCAAAAAACCTGCATTTTATAAAACTTCTCAGTTCTTTGAAGACTTTTACTCATAGAAAGATATATATGCTTGTATAAAAAATGTCAGACATTTTATGATGCCAGCTTTTAAGAAAACTTGCCAGTTCCATTCCTATAGTTTGCCGGTTTTCCCGAGCACTAGTAAAGATCATACTCCTATTTATAATTTGTTGTTGGAGAACAAAAGGTGGTACATAGATAGAAGATGACATAGGGATTGGTGAGATAATGACCAACTAGTGGCATCATGGTGGTTAATGGCTCCTTTCCACACTTAGTGGTCTCCAATGGTCTCATTGATATGCAATCTAAAAAAAACTCATGCTATCTACATTGCTAATTTGATGAGCTTGACTAATTTCACAAATTTGAGTTGACCAAGCCAAGACAAGGCCAAAAGGTATATTGAGAATCCAGATCAAGGGTATTATAATATATATTTGAATAACCAAAGGATAATGAATTAAGCAATCTTGGCATGATGCTAAATCCTAGCAACAAGTGGTGGTGTGATGATGGTCAATGGTTAAGTAAATGATGAAGATGGAGTGTGCATCGTTGATATCAATTGGGTGTCTCTTATGTGTACCACCCATCTATGTTTGGTGGGCAGCACTTGATTATTTAAGCTAAAACAGCCTTGCTATATACATTTTGGTAGTAAGTAGGTAATCATCCAGTCTCCGATGAGGAAGCATCTATTCCATTTACTACATGAAGACAATTTCTAGCTGTGGTGAGCAACGACAACCTTGAACCTTCATGCTGAAGTTTCCTAACATGTAATTTCCAGCTTACTATTCCCTAAGAATTTCTCTCTTCTTCATATTAATGTTTTCAGCTTCCAAAAATTTCCAACTTCCTAATAAGCTCCCACAACCTCTTGGGAACATTCATTACTGAAATTTAATGATGGCTACTTTCCAAAAGGCATGTAAATTTAACTTCCTCCATGTTGATGTAAATTAAGCAATTTAGCACAGGGGACTAGTCTTATGAATGGCTGACCATTCCATTAGCCTAAATCTACCCAAGTTTCTTTTTGTGTTGGCAGATGCAAACTGGTTGTTAAGTTAGTCCAACCACCAGAATTTACCCCAGTAGACTTTGGGTCCCACAGGACGACCACCCACTGAGTTACCTGTTTTGTGGGCTATAGGCTGTAGGTTGTGGCCCTTGCCCTTGCCTCTGGCCAACCACTTGTCAAGTTTCAACTTCTCTGGATATGGATATGAGACAAAAATGCGTGAGCCAGCAGCTTCTGTGCATGGCTAATGGTATCAATGGTAGCAATGATCATCATGCCGGGGCCAGAACAATTCCAAAATTCACCTAAAAAACAAAACTGGAGAATTTATATTACTATGACTCAAGAATCAACTTCTACTTGTGTAATAATTCAGATTGCCTAAGCTCAAAATTGTGGATGAGTTGTTCTAGTAGAATGCCAGAATGGTCCTATTAAGTGGCATGTTGGTGAACATTAAACAATTGTGGTCAGGGGTTTGACACCAACATTCAGTCAACAAAATGAGGACATACAACAAAGAAAGGCAAAAATTGTACAATCTTAGAATCACAGTTATAGTAAATGTCAATACTCTGAAAATTTGTCATGTAAAACTAAGTAGTGGTAGAGAGAAGAGCAATATAGTTCTGGCACTTTATTTGTTTTGTGAATTGGCAGATTAACGGCTGAAAATCACCAAAAGTCCTCAGACTTTACTGGATTAAGCTCAAGAAAAGCTTCTCTCAATCTTCTATCGCAAGCCTTTTTTTTTGTAGGCCAGTTATATTTGACCTAGCAAACCTGAAGCGGATACTGGCTATTTTATGTTTGAAGGCTTCCAAAAGCTCACGGTTATTACTTGCATTATTCGCAGATAAGCTTCGCTGCATTAGTGAAATTAAGCCCCTTTCTAATGCTAACTATTGCTGTGACAAGCAATTCATGAGCGTTGTAAAAACCAACAACTGCTCCTTATTTATATATTTCGTCTATCCTGTATATTACTCATGTTTTTTACTCTCTTTTTCTTCCAACAGACTGCCTAGAAACCAAATAATCGGCCTGGTAAAGAAAGAGTAGGAAAAAGCAAAACTAATTCTATGAAGGGTAATTCGATGCACCTGTCACAAAAGGTGTTCAGAATTTCATTGATTTGCGTTTCCGTTACTCGTAAGTCTTCTAGTATGTCATATTATGTGTTTCACAAGTGGAAAATAATTATATCAATACCAAAAAGGACAAGTCACGTCTTCGGGATACAAGAGAAAATATAATAATGCAGATACCACAGTACTCAAAACAATTTCCAATTCCAACTCAAGGGATCTAGAGCAGCAAAGAAATATAACTACATTCGGCCACAATAGGACATACGCAGGCAATTTAGTTTGGAATCGGTTGCAAATTGATAACGTCGCTTCTATGTGTCGGTAAAAATTCTGGAAGAAATAGCCATGATAGTGGACTTACTTGATATCAACAAAACATCAGATCTGACGAAAACGTGGTGCAGATTTCAACCACGAAAATTTATAGCTTACAAAGTAAACTTTTTATGATAGGCTCCTATAACTTCTCAAATTGGGAGATAACGTTCTAATCTAGGATCTTATTGAAGAAATGGCTATAAACTTAGGAGCGAGCTTGACATCCTCTTTTCGAAGTTCATAAGATGAATTGGCGTGCTCTTTGCATGGAAAGAGTTCTAACTTGACAGACATGTTCCGAAAGGAGAGAGCTAAGCGGCATATCAGCAACCAACTTCAAATATCGTAGTCGGTTCTTTCAGGATGTTGTAGAGACAGCGGCTCACTGCTGAGCATGAAGCAAAACAAACGATCATCATAGTAGTCTTTTGCCAAGTGTATGCTTGTTATTATGCATCCAAACTTTTAGGACGTGGCGTTTCACGCCAGTGTCTTCGCAAAACTGCTGAACCTCTGCCTCATCATGCTTTTGAAATTTCCAACCCAACTTGTCAGCAAACGATAGCATCTTGTCCTTCTGTTCGTTTGAGAACTTGGTTCTAAACCGTTTCCTTAAAGAAGAAGGAGACCGAAAATAGCCACCATCCTGATCATCAGAGTCTGCCTGTGCACCAGTGCTCAGGGCCATGATCATGGAAGCAGGTATACGAGAAGGGATTGCGCCTGCAGATGACACAGCAAGTGGTGCAGGATGAGGCACAAGTATTGGCGATGAAGCGCCTCGTTTTTCGTTTCCTATATGGTGACACCCACAGGAAATGTCCCCTTCCACTTCTCTTCGATGAAAATTGCGATGGCAGTTGCACGCAGCACACTTTAGCGCTTCCAGGGTGCCCTCTTCTCCGCTTGGCATAAATTCTCCACATCCATCAAGGGCGTGGGCTCCAATATTAGCTGCGTGATTCTTCTGGCATTCTCTGTATTTGATGAGTTTGTTACCTTTTATCTCCAATGGCTTGATCTCTTCCAATGATCTGCCATTGCTACTGCTTAGCAATTTAAGTTTGGCCGATTCGTGCATCGAAGTACCGTAGTTTGGAGGAATTGCTATCGGGATTTCACCTTCTTGGCTTCCTAAACTCATCATGACAGCTAACTATCAATTATATTTTTCACTTTGTTGAAGACATGCAAGACTTACAAGGACTAGAAACGGTTCCAGGACTACATAAATGCATTTTATTGCAGCATTGTTAAATTCTCAAAGCAAAAGCTGCCAATGATAAAAACACCTCCCGGCATTTTGCTCTGAAACACGATAATCGCTTCCTGCTTCGTTAAAGTTCATAAACGGAAGTAGTCACTCTAAAAAAATGCGTGCTTCAGATTAGAGCCAATATTAATAAACAACAGATCCGGTCACAACGGTAGATTGAAACGTTTAGAAAGCGTCTGTACGTCCGATCTGCCTCCTGATCAGGAATACTGAGATTCTGCTGAGCGTAATTAAAAGGTTTAATCACGCTTTAAACTATATAAGTGAGCGGCGCTATTCTAAATGAAGGGAAGTATATATGGTTCCCGAAATAACGGAACAAGCAAGCAACGTCTACGATATTAAATCATAAATGAGTTGCTCCTTAATCAGTAAGCAATGCTAAGAAAACAGAAGTCCATAACACTCAATTATAAACAAACTAATCTAACGCTTCCAGCCAAAACAAAATCAAACACTAACAAATAAATACATTCTAAACTCCTCAGAGAATCTGTGGTGCTTGTTGATTTGCCACAAGAAAAAAAAGAAAGCAGGATGACTTTCAAAGCAACAAAGATAAGAAAGCTCATTCTGGGTGCGACGGCCCCACCTTGATCTCAGAAGCTACAGGACCTCTAGCTAAGGCGCGTTTCTTTGTGGAAAAGCCAAAGTCCGCCATCACCGCACCACAGTTACCGAAGAGAACACATAAAACAAAAAGAATACATGGAAATGTAAGCGACGAGTAGAATTACGAGTGCAATACAAGGGAATTGAAAAACGAAGAAGAAGAAGAAGCGGAAGCAGAAGAAAGAAAAGCAAAGAAAAGCAAACAAGGGGAGGAGGAGAAGGGGGCAGGATGGTGAGCACGTGTTATAGTGGGAGTGGTCGGTCAGATATTGTTGACTAGGGCAGGAAGTAGGCGCTTTCCTTCTGGTGCTGGTGGGCTTTGTCCCTTTGCCTGACAAAAACTGGTCGGAGGAGACACGGATTTCAGGAGCTTTTATGACCTGGGTCCTCCTAAAGGTCTCTTGTGTAATTTATAAACCTTTTCAAAATTTGGTCACTAGGGAGGGGAGATGAGCAATGAGAATATAGCCTCAGGGGTCATCGCATACAAGGGTTGGGTAGTGCTTGACAGACTTCGGATGCTCTCAAGTTGCCATCACTATTAGAGGTGCCTATAATTTTGACTCACATCATCCATCCAATTTAGTGATTTCGTTGTGCTCCTAATTCTAATTGGCATCATTCATTTGATTTAGTGATCTTGAAAAAGAGGCTTCTAGTCTCTAAACTCAAAGTTTCGAAAAGCCTACCAAGTTCAAGAATCCAACCACACATTGTTAGCACAAAATAGAAGTCAGAATTTTAGTTGCACCACTTATGATTCATGCTCGGATTTGTTTGGAGATGAGTTACTAGAGTTTTCACTAGATGAAAATATTGCAAATTACTCCCATCGTAGCTGAGTTGGAAAAGGGTTAACAAAGGGGACAATGACTCTAATATGAAAAATGTCTGCAATGAAAATACATTTGATGCTTCACACCTATATAGTCTATCGACTTCAACACATTACTTAGGTGGTTCATAGTGACTAGATGACATCTTTATATGGCATGCCTTTTCAAAAAAAAAAAAAGTGATTTGCACAAGTTGTGTTGTCACCTAACTACAAACATTAGCAGCCGACCACATTTCCCATTAGAAAAGATACTATAGACAACCTTCCAAAATTTTTGAGTTTATTTAGTCTACAATATCATTCCACGGATGCTACATAATATGTACATTGTAAAGGCCAATTTTATTGCAACATGCTAGGAGTCCCATGTGAAAATTGTCAACATTTCCTAGCGAGTTTGAGGCCTAAATTGGCTAAAATTGTAAATAGTTTTGGTTCTGGAGTTTCACACGTGTGAACCAGGCCACATTGTTTTTATTTACTGTATTTTTTCAGTATGATGAAGTGTCAAACTTCATACCCTTCAAAATGAGACCATTTTGATGTATTTTGGTCATATAAGCCATTTTTAGCTATTTTTCCTATATAGGGAATATCTAGGGTCAAGTACCTTCTAGAGAGAGGAGAGAGAGTCATCTTCCTCATCCATAAATAGTAGGGAAGTCGTGGAGAACAGGTTGGAGAAACCTTTTGTATGCTTCATTGAGATCAATAGATCATTGTCATTGTTTCTTCCTCCATTGAGAGCATTGTTGTGTGTATTGTCTTCAAGCTATTGTGTATGATCTTAGGTGCTTTCCAAAAGTGGTAGGCTGATGTATTATGGACTGTATAATGCTATTTTGGGCCGCACTTGATGTTTATGGAAGTTTCCATTTGTGATAAATGCTTTTTGATCAAGTTCTTTGCATTCTAGGTAGCATAGAATGTGTTGCCAATTCCTAGCTTATGTAGTTTGGAGTGCAAGCATTCAAGCCAATGATCTTGGAGTTTAGATCCACTTAGGATCTGTATTTTTCACATGGTATCAGAGCTGGTTGGCTTCTATTTACAGTAAGTATTCCATTTTTGGTGATATTTGGATGTTTGATCAAGTTCTAGCATGATTTTGCATTGCTTTGTTGATCAAATCTTACTAACCTTTGTTTTGTGAGTTGAACTTGTGGATCAAAAGCATATTTCAGGTCTATTGAAGATCAGAGACTGAAAAGAAACTATTTTGGATCAGATCATAACACCTAATCATTTGTGATTGTGAGGCTTGTGCATATTCAATACTAACAATGTTCTTTTCAATCCTATTGTTGACAATCTCCATTCTTGGATGAACACTCTCCTTAAGTGGATGAAACTTCTCCTTAAGTGGATGACAAATGCTCTTTTGAGTGAGTTGTAATTCTCCTAAAGGCTGAGCAAAGTTCCCATTTGGATGAAAGATCCCCTTTTTTGGGTGAACATATTGTAAGCTCCATTGTGAAGAGCATATTGTAAAGATTGTCATCAATTCTGGCATAAATTTTGGTGTACTTTGTTGAGCATGTAAGTAACTCTCCTTATGTAATTTGATTGGAGCATTTGCTGGAAGGTGTTAACCATTATGCAAGTGTGTTTTCAGGTTCTTAACAGGTTGAGGAACATTCTCATGTGAAGTGATCTTAGATCTACATCTAAACACCAAGATTTGACAAGATAGTGAAGCTAGTCTTGTGATTCACTAAGTGTGCTCATTCATTCACCTCTAAATCTTGTATTTATCACTTGCTGGAGTTTATAAACTTTTAGAAGTGTGGTTTACATGTGGTTTTACAGGTTGAATCAATATCTTAGTGTGTTGATCATATGTTGATCAAGTTTGTTCATTACTAGGTAATCTTGGCATCCTAGTTTTGGGTATTTTCTAAGAATGCAAGTAACTCTTCACACCATAACTTGATTTGGTCACTTGCTGGAAAGTTTGAGAGCTTAAGCAAGAGTGTGTTCAGGTTGGTTTGATTTTGTAATCCATTCTTAGTGTGTGCAAAGTGTTGCATGTGTTTCAATCTTCCTTTCTATGCTTGGAAACCATCTAGGTTCAAGATAGAAGTGTTTTAGGGTCCTAAATCTTCATAGATCTCTTTATCTATCATTTGTTGAGAGAAAAGTGAGTGCTAAGTGCTTTAGGACAGAACCTAAAAGTTGAAGAAACATTAGAATCATGGCTTCCAATGGTGGGATCATGCTAGAGTCTAGTGAAAGGTTGAGTTCATCAAACTACTCTACTTGGAAAGTGAGGATGGAGTCCTTACTTGAGTTGAATGAACTCATGGACATAGTTGCAGAAATTGAAGAGAGACCTCTCACACTTCAAGAGCAACAAAGGTTTGATAAGAAGGCCAAAAGGGCTCTTCATATCATTAAAATGAATGTTACAAATGAACTTCTCAAGGAAGTTGGAAAGTGTCAAAGTGCAAGTGAGGCATGGAATGCCTTAAAGAAGCTCTTTGAATCAAAGTCCACATCTAGGGTATTGACCCTAAGGAGACAAATATTTTCTAGTAGGCAAAGAGAGGGTGAAAGTGCTCATGCATTTATCTTGAGAGTTAAGTCCCTAAGTGATGATTTAGCATGCATTGATGAGAACATAAAAGATGGTGAAATAGTCCAAGTTATGTTGAATGGTTTGCTAAATGAACATGCTAACCTTGTGCAAAGTTTTGCCATTCAAAGAGTCTTGCCAAGTGTGGTTGACTTGCAAGAAATCTTATTGGCTGAAGAACATAGGTTGCAATCAAAGCTTGATGGTGCATCCTTGCAAGGTGGAGGTGAAGAGGCTTTCTTCACAAAAGGCAAATTCAAGGGCAAAGGTAAAGGCAAAGGGAAATGGTCCAAAGGTGGTAACTTTGATCATGATGATCACTCTTCCTCTTCCTCTTCTACTAAGAACAATAAGTCAAAGTTCAAGTGCTTTTATTGTGGGATAAAAGGTCATTTTGCAAATGAATGTTATAAGAAGAAAAGAGAGCAAGGAGAGAGGCAAGGAAATCTTACAATAGATGAGGAAGAACATAACACATGTGAATCACTTGTTATGACTTCAAGTTTGTTAGCCAACATAGATGATAATGATCCTTGGTGGATTGATAGTGGAGCCTCATCTCACATGACAAGACATAAGGAATACTTTACATCCTTATTGTCTTATGAGGGAGAAGGTAACATCATCTACACTGCAAATGATGGTCAATGTGACATCAAAGGCATAGGCACTATTCCTATTTCCCTTTCAACAAATAGGAAAGCAAATCTTGAAAATGTTTTGTACATTCCTTCAATCACTAAGAATTTGCTTAGTGTAAGTCAAATGATTGACAAAGGACTTGATGTGGAGTTCATTGGAGATGCATGTTTGATAAGTAAATGTGGATCCTTGATTGCTCAAGGTAGGAGGCATGGTAAACTTTTCAAGCTTGATGCATGTGTGATCTCTAATCATGAAGGATGTATGGCTAGGGAGCAATTGACAAACCAAGAAGTTTGGCACAAGAGGTTGGTCCATCCCAACTTCAAATCTTTGGAGGTAATGGCAAAGAAAGAGCTTGTTCTTGGTCTCCCTAAAAGTCTTGTTGCAAACAATAGTGTTTGTGAACATTGTGCCTTGTCCAAATCTCATAGACTTGCTTATTCTAGATCTACTTCTAGATCTAAAGAAGCTTTTCAACTTGTGCATTCTGATATTCATTCTTCTAGTACAACTAGCAATGGTGGGGCAAAGATGTATGCAACTTTCATTGATGACTTTAGTTAGGTATACTTGGATCTATCTTCTTAAAAGTAAGGATGAAGTGTTTGCTGCATTTGTCAAGTTCAAGAATGAAATGGAAAACCAATTCAATACAAAGATCAAATGCTTAAGATCTGATAATGGAGGGGAATACACCTCAAATAGGTTCAAAGACTTTTGTATAGCACATGGGATTAAGAGGGAGATGTCTAGTCCTAGGACTCCACAACAGAATGGAGTGGCCGAGAGGAAGAATAGAACCCTTTGTGAATGTGCCAAGGCAATGAGACTACATGCTAATCTTGCTAAGTCTTTTTGGGGGGAAGCTTTAGCATGTGCTAACTATCTATGTAATAGATGGACAAGTGCTTCCTTGGATGGTAAAACTCCTCATGAGGTTCTTTATGGTAGAAGGCCGAGTGTCAAGCATTGTAGGATCTTTGGATGTACATGTTTTGTCAATATCACACTTGATGATAGAACTAAAGAAGATCCTTCATCAAAGAAGGGTGTGTTTGTTGGCTATAGTGAAGTAAGCAAGGCTTACAAAGTGTACATTCCTTCTACAAAGAAAGTTGTCATAAGTAGGGATGTCATCTTTCATGAAGAGAATGTTTCCAATGTGGTTGATGTTGATGTTGATGTGCCTACTAATCATCATGATGTGCAAGATGTCTTGGATGAAGATGGAGATGCCACTCCAAAGCAAACTTCAAGGAAGACTCAAAGGCAAAGGGCTAAGCCATCAAGGCTAACCTATGATGAAAAAGGAAAGCAAGTGGTGGACAACTCTAACTTTGCTTTTCTTACCTCTTTTGATGAACCAACTTGTGTAGGTGAAGCAATTCAAAAGAAGGAATGGATCCAAGCCATGGATCATGAGCATCAAGCACTCATCAAAAGCAACACATGGAGGTTGGTAAAGCTTCCAAAGGACAAGAAGGCAATTGGTTGTAAGTGGATCTTCAAGATCAAGACAAATCAAGATGGATCAATCAACAAGTACAAGGCAAGGTTGGTGGCAAAGGGGTATGCTCAAGAATATGGTATTGACTATGATGAGACCTTTGCACCCGTGGCAAAGATGGTAACTATTCGAATCCTAATCTCTCTTGCAACTCTTTATGATTGGGATATGTGGCAAATGGATGTTACTAATGCCTTCTTGAATGGTGATCTTGAAGAAGATATTTACATGGAGCAACCCGAGGGCTATGTTTCACATGATGAGCCTAATCATGTGTGCTATCTCCAAAAGAGTTTGTATGGGCTAAAGCAAGCACCAAGGAGTTGGTATGCTAAGCTCAATTCCTTCTTACTTTCTCAAAACTTTGTTATGAGTGAGTATGATCATTCTCTCTACTTTAGATTGAATGAAAATGATATCACTTTACTTTTGATCTATGTTGATGACATTATCTTAAGTGGTGGTAACAATCTAGATATAGATGAAATCAAGATGGCACTCAAAAGAGAGTTTGAAATTCAAGATCTTGGTAAACTTCATTATATCTTAGGAATAGAGATTATTAGAACTTCTAAATCTACATTCATATGTCAAGAAAAGTATGTTAACTCTATTCTAAAAAGGTTTCATATGGAAGATTGTAAAGTTGTTTCTACTCCTATGGAATCAAATGTAAAGCTAACTACAAGAAGTAATGAAAGATCCTTCAAGGACATTACTCTCTATAGAAAGCTAATAGGATCTCTTATATGGTTAACCATCACAAGACCTGATCTAAGCTTTGTGGTTGGTAAACTAAGTCAATTTATGCAAGATCCTAGTGAGGCTCATTGGAAGCTAGGAAAGAGAGTACTTAGATACATCTCGGGATCTAGAGATTTTGGCATCTTGTATGGAGGTACTACACCTAACCTTTCTGGATTTTCAGATTCAGATTTTGCAGGTGATCAAATGGATAGGAAGTCAACAAGTGCCTTTGCAATCTATCTTGGAGATGGAGTGGTCTCATGGCTATCAAAGAAGCAACCAACTATCTCTCTATCTTCCACCGAAGCCGAGTACAAGGCATTAACAACATGCACCAAGGAGATTCTTTGGATCAAGAGGATGTTATTGGATCTTCACTTGCTGGAACCAGAGAAGACTCCAATCATACTTTGTGATAACCTTTCAGCCCAAAGCTTGGCAAGCAATCCTGTTTTTCATGCAAGGAGCAAGCACATTGAGATTGCTCACCATTTTGTGAGAGATCAAGTCATTGCCAAAGAGGTGGAGCCTCAACATGTCTCTTCAAAGGAGTGTGTGGCTGATATCTTCACCAAACCATTGGGAAAGGACCTATATTTAATGCATAGATCTAATCTTGGAATGTGCTCAAAGACTATGTTGAAACTAGCATCCAATGTTGAAGAGGGAGTGTGAAAATTGTCAACATTTCCTAGCTAGTTTGAGGTCTAAATTGGCTAAAATTGTAAATAGTTTTGGTTCTGGAGTTTCACACGTGTGAACCAGGCCACAATGTTTTTATTTACTGTATTTTTTCAGTATGATGAAGTGTCAAACTTCATACCCTTCAAAATGAGACCATTTTGATGTATTTTGGTCATATAAGCCATTTTTAGCTATTTTTCCTATATAGGGAATATCTAGGGTCAAGTACCTTCTAGAGAGAGGAGAGAGAGTCATCTTCCTCATCCATAAATAGTAGGGAAGTCGTGGAGAACAGGTTGGAGAAACCTTTTGTATGCTTCATTGAGATCAATAGATCATTGTCATTGTTTCTTCCTCCATTGAGAGCATTGTTGTGTGTATTGTCTTCAAGCTATTGTGTATGATCTTAGGTGCTTTCCAAAAGTGGTAGGCTGATGTATTATGGACTGTATAATGCTATTTTGGGCCGCACTTGATGTTTATGGAAGTTTCCATTTGTGATAAATGCTTTTTGATCAAGTTCTTTGCATTCTAGGTAGCATAGAATGTGTTGCCAATTCCTAGCTTATGTAGTTTGGAGTGCAAGCATTCAAGCCAATGATCTTGGAGTTTAGATCCACTTAGGATCTGTATTTTTCACATCCCATTTCCCACCATGTTTTGTAGATTGTATGTCCATGTAAAGTGGTTCTGAGTGCATATTTAATAATAGCAACCCTATAGATCCAAATTGACTGAGGTTGAGATAACACCTAGAGAAGTTACCCTTAACCACTCACATTGTATGGTGTTCAATTGCTATTCAAATTCCCATAGTTGATCCTCTAATAAGGGACAAAATGGAGTAAGCATGCAAATTGAATAATTCAATGGCTAGACACAATTGACAAGGAAAGGTAGTCTTTTAAAACTGTGACAAACATTTGTTGAGAAAATATCAAGCTAGTCATCTATCTAATTTCCACACTTCCAATCCAACAATCAACTAAAATAAGGACCTTAATACTAGATAAGATCTTGGAAAGTTGATAATTATTCACAGTGATATAACAAAAGGCAGTCTCAGTTGATATATACTTATTCATTTACACTTTGGCCTCCAATCTTGAAATTCTTAAATGCTTGTCTCAATGTAAACTCCTAGACTATTAGCTTTTTAATCCCTAGTTATTAAAGCATCACCCATAAACACCTTAAAATTTGTGAAAATATACGATTAAGATCAATAGCATATCAAAAATCTATGTACAAAAAAGAGTTTGAATATCCTTGCAACTTTGTCACTTTCACTTGTTACTCCTAGCCTTCTTCTTAGCCACTGCCACATCCTTCAGTAATTGTAAGTTTTCAAATCGAATAGATCGTAAGATTGAGTGCATTCGCTCTAGTTTTGATCTAATATCGAATGTTATCTTTTGTAATGATTGATTATTTCTTTTAAGTTCTTCATTTTCCTCTAAAGTCTTTTGGACAGGACAATCTCTTTTATGACAAAAAGAAGATATGCGTATCAACTCACATTCTAAAAAGTCATAGAAAACTGATTTTCATAATTCTGTAATCTCTCACAATATCCTAGTAATCCAGTATGCCCATTGCATATCCATGTAACTAGATGAGTTATTGAAGAGAATGTGAGATGAGTCAAAGTGCTAGGATCTTGAGGATACAATGTTCCATCTGTCCACAAATCCAAGTTCTTCTTTCTTTCTTCCCTATAACGGAAATGAGGGGCAAGGGCCTTCCCCATTTTATAAAAAGACACCATTTGTACACTATTTCCATGCTTAATGAGAAGGAGGAAACTCTACCATTTTTGGAAGAGAAGCATCATCATTTGCTATTCACTACTTGCTATTGCTCTTGGTTGTGTTTTCTATTGCTTTCGATTTCCATGTTTATTGTTTGCCATAGTAAATGTTTTTCCATTAGCAAGCATAAGGAGCATTTGAGCTAACCTCCACCCTCACTCTCTTTCTCTCTCTTTCTCTTCTCTTCTCAATCTCTTCTTCTCGATTCCTTCCCTTCAACCAAACTATGATGAATGTTAGTGTAGAGGAGTAGAGTTAAAGAGGAGTAGTATAGTGGTGAGTAGAGTTAAGGGAGAAAGTAGGAAATTAACTAAAAGTAGCATCTATGCACCTATCCAGTGATCTAACCTTTGTTGACAGGCAGAAGGGCTATACTACAAGAGATCTTCAACCCCATAGTGGCGCTGATGCCGAGGATAGGTTTCCACTAACTAGTGTAGTTGCATTTTAGCTATTTTCTTGTTTTTTAGAGTAGGTTAGGTAGATTTTTGGGAGTTAAAGAGTTAGTTTTCTGTATTTTTTTGTGTTTGGACTGTTCTCAGCTAGCGGAGGAGGTGTGAGAGGGTAGAGGAGGCCCTAAACAACCTCTAAGGGCTTGAAACCCAAAACAATCATCCAAAAAACTCAAAAAACAGACCAATATACATTTTGGAGGGAAAAAGAGCCAAAAAACTCATCAGATTTTTATATCTCCAGAATCAATGGGAATTAACCCTTGCATGACTGGTAGCAGCTCCAGGGTACTGTCCCAGACCTACATAGAAGCCTGCGAGAGTTAGTTCCAAACAGATTGTAAAAATCAGAGAAAAATCATAAAAAATTCAAAAAACCCTTGAAAAAATCCAAAAAATTCAAATCTCTTGCAGAGCCCTCTGAAGTTTCATCTCAGTGAGACTAGGACACAGAGAAGCTTGCGAGAGTTAGTTTGATGATTAAGTGTCTGTACGAGAGTTCCCAGTGAAAAAAAGATGGGAAAGTACCAGTGAACCCTCGCAGACAGTGAAATTTTCAGTTTCAGTGGTCAAGAACTCTTGTAGAGGATTCTGAAGTTCCATCTTAGTGAGACCAGGACACATAGGAGCTTGCGAGAGTTAGTTTGATTCCAGTGAGCAGAAAATTGGATTTAAGTGCTAAAAAATCACTAAAAAATGAAGATCCAGCAAATCCTTCTAGTAAGAACTCTCGCAGACCTTCTCAATCGATTTAGAATGTCAAATTACATTAGTGATGAAGCCTGCGAGAGTTAGTATGAAGATCTGGTGAAGACAAGCACAAAAAGTGATTTTGAACCCTCGTAGACAGTGAAATTTTCACTTCTTGCAAGAGTTAACTCTCGCAGAGAATTCTATAGTGAGATCTGACCCAGATCCAGTTACTATGAAGCTTGCGAGAGCTACTTCTCGGAGATCTAAAAGATATCAAGTTTTTAATCTGCAAAGACAGCTAAAAAACCCTCGCACAGCCAACCCTTGCACAAGATAACCCTCGCAGACCAGATCAGTGGAAAGATCTGCATCAGATCTAGCTACTTTCAAAATCTCAGGTCAATCAGTGCAAGGAGTGAAAAGTTACCAAGGAAAAACCACCGTAAAAGGCCTAAAATTCATTTCGGCCTATCAGATTGATCAGATCCTTGAAGATCCAGACTGCATCCTACTGTATAAGCAAGATCCAATAATTTTGGAACCCACCATCGGATGAATCTGAGATCGGGACGATCAATAGCACGAAGGATAGCAAATCAGGCACCACACCTTCCCCTAGCAACTGTGCAACAAGAGGCAGAACCGGAACCATCACCAATGGATCCAATGGGCCAACTCGTACCTGTCGCACCCTTGCATGCAGTTTGGAGAACACCACGGATGGAGATACCAAAATACGCCAGATCATCAGATCCCATCCGATTCCTCCAGATCTATGAGTGAGCTTGTGAAAATTACTACAAATGGACACCTGCAATGAAGCTGATGCTATTTCCTATGTCCTTGCTTGCAGTGGATCAGGATTGGTTTTTCAACTTGTCAGAGGAAGAGAAATCCACCTGGGAAGCAGTTAAAGCGGCTTTCATTACGCACTTTAAACCAAAAAAGTTCCTGGAAGACCCATTTCTCCTACTAAGCAAAGTCAAGATGGGAAAACAAGAAAGGGTCCGGGACTATATTGAACAGGTCAAACATCTACGATGCGAGTGCAGTATAGCCCTGAATCCTGATCATGCAGTGATCATGTGGTTCCTAGCCGGATTACCACGAAGCATCAGAAGAGAACTGAAACGACGGAAGCAGTACGCTACTCTACAAGAATCTATGGAAGATGCCATCAGGGAAGAGGATGAGGGATCTAACGACAAATATCTTTCCACCCACACTCCTACTCTCTCGATCACATCATCATCATCAAACGCATCCGCTCTATCCACAGAACTACTGTTGGAGCAAATGACAAAATTACACAAACAACAGATGGAGCAACTTACGGTGCAGTTTGACTAGAAACTGAAGGCCTTACAAGGAACTATAGCAGTAACTCCACATCAACCGGAACCAACCCAGCTGCAGTATCCTCAACGAGAAAATGTATGGTGTTCAGTATGCACGAAAAACCATACAACGAACGAGTGTCCAATCCAAAAGCAATATCTGAGACTGACACATAGATTCTGCCATCTGTGCAATGCAACATCGCATGATACGGCATTTTGCCCGTTTAACCCCAAGGTTGTTCAACAGAAGAGAAGTCCTTATCAGACTTCTTATTCTTATCATCAAGGGGCACCTAATGCTGCACCAAGGTACGACGCACCCAATCAACCACAACGCATGGCCTTAATTGCTCCACCAGGGCCAGCCAATCAACAAGTGGCCCATGTAAACCTGACAGCAGTAGAACAAGAATTGCAAATGTCACATCAACTTGAGCAGCAGTAGTGGTACGGACCAGATGAACCATTTATGGATCTTGCCATAAATGAATATGTTTCGGCCTATGCAGCTCAAACTCAACATCAAGGTGGAAGAAATTATGGCTGCTACGGGTGCGGTGAGGGACACAGAATCGCAGAATGTCCCTACAAAGGACAATATACAACCTCCTGTCCGAATTGCGGTTATGGACACTGTTTCAAGAATTGTCCATTTAAACCTGGAACCAGTGCACCTCTTAACCTCATTGCCATACAACAATCAGCAGTTCCAGTGGGGATGCCATCAAAAGGTTGACACAACCATGCTCCTGTTTTAGTTGTTACGCACAGAAGAGGAAGGAAGTGGCTCCCTCACCACCACCATCGGTCACTGAGGACCAACCCTCAACTTCAGCACCATATCCAAATGTGAGGGAAGAGATAAGACAGTATCAGAAAATAAGACACTGGATACAAAAAGCACAAGAGGAGGAAAAAGATCAAGAACGAAACAATCCCATAGAACCTCCAGTTGGTGTCGAACAGGAACCGCAAACGAGCTCACCACTGCGCACTGATTAGAATGATCGGTTGCACCAACATGAACCACCTTTTCACGTGGTGGAGCCTGAGGAACCACGCACTGAAAGGCTCACACTCTTTCTGTCAAGCCACATTAATTTACCCCTTAGAGAACTACTACAGATTGCACCACAAGCGAAAAGCCTTTTAGCTGAATGGGCCAAAGCGGATGAGGAGCCAGTAGCGCCTGAGCCCATCTATTGTGTGGGCTATGATGAAACAAGTAATGTCCTCCACATCAGAGCAACATGGGAAAGTGAGGAACACAACATCACTTTGCCAATCAAACACAAGAGATACGAGGACGAGGCGGTAGTGGTAGATGGAGGATTGGGTGTCAATCTGATCTCCACTACTTTGTACGAAAAATGGGAATTACAAGGATTGAAGCCAGCCAGATTCGCCATCAAGCTAGCAGATCAATCCTGTGTGAAACCAAAAGGTGTAGTTGTTGATATTCCTGTAAAGATAGCAGGCATGCAGTATGTCATTACTTTTGTAGTCATGGATAAACCTAAATCTCCATCTGCATACCGTGTCTTGTTGGGAAGACCATGGTTGAGAGTTGCGTAAGTAGTACACAACTGGGGTACAGGGAAACTCACCTTCAAGAACAGAGAACAGGCTGTAAAGGTAGATCCAACCACATGGGCGGTGAAACCTATTGCACCCAAAGCTCATGACGGATCATCCACGACAGATCATACGATTGACCACCCAAGGCCAGCCAAGAGAGGTCACTATCATTCAGAGATGGATGTCATGAGATGGACGGATGCATTAGCAACTATTGACTGCTAGACATGTCAATATGAATCAGATCCAGAACCGAATACATCTTCACCCAAATGTTACACTACGGACACAACAATTACATTTGGGGTGAATATGATAAATGTAGCATGGCTGTCAGCGGAGCCGATTGAGAACCCAGTGGATGATGATCTAGTCCCTTGGCAACATGCTCTAACTTATAATAAGGAGATTGAGCTGACTGATGAACAAGTCCTACACCACATGGACCCATATCATTACGGAACCAAGAAGGTACCAGCTCAACCACTACAAAGGTCTGCTATGGCGAAAGTCTCAAGGATCGATCCACCCAAGGCACCTGCAAATAAGAAGAATCAGTTGAAGCAATGCTACAACTAGGTGATCCGATGGAGTGACCTACCCAAAGAGGCAATAGCTACAGTAGACATTGATATTCACAACCATGAGGCGAATGTCATAGCAGTCCCAAAGAAAGACAACAGGGATGAACCCACCAAAATGACAAAAAAAGAGCAAAAAGAAGGTGTTGGATACCTTGAAGTCAATCAAGTTGGACTCAGATACAATGTCATCTTCTACACAGGTGACAGAAAATAAAAAAATGACCAGTCAGGCCAAGATCAATATGCTGAAAGAGAAATCTCGACGAGCTCCAGTTCATGAGATGCGTGATACTTTCAAGAATTATACATTGGACGACATGGTAATCATGATGTCGCAAGCCCAACAAGAACCTGATCAAAGTCAGGCACCAGCGGAACAAGTCTTCGAGGGACCTGCACGAACACAGCCGATGAATCTTATGGAACTAGGAGAAGAAGAAAGGATAGTGCATGTGGGAGAGCAGTTAACACTTACGCAGTTCAAGAGACTACGATCCTTGTTGGTGGAATATAAAGACTATTTTGCTTGGAGCTATAGTGATTCCGCCAACAATAGTCCAACACACCATACCTTTGGTGGACGGAGCAGTCCCCAAGGTAAGCCGTTACTACCACTGCAACCCGAATTATACAGAATTGATCAAGCAAGAGTTGCAGAAACTTATGGATGCAGATTTTATTTATGAAATCGAGCACACGGAATGGGTGTCGTTGATAGTTATAGTACCCAAGAAGAATGGCAAAATGCGTATCTGTGTGAATCTGAAGGCGCTTAATGCAGTCACCAAAAAGGACCATATTCCTTTACCATTTACGGAAAGTGTCCTCGATTGAGTAGCTGATGACGAAGCCTACAATTTTTTGGAAGGCTTCAGTGGCTACAACCAGGTGAAAATAGCCCCCCAGGACTAGCACAAGACAACATTCGCCACGGAATGGAGAACCTATGCCTATAAAGTGATGCCATTCGGACTTTGCAATGCCCCAAGCACTTTCCAACGAGTCATGCAGGCGACATTCAAAGATTATCAGCAAAAGTTTCTGGAAATTTTCTTGGACGATCTGTGCGTGCATGGACCAAATTCAGAACACTTATCCAATTTGGAGAAGGTGTTACAAAAATGCCGCGAATACCAGATCTTCCTGAATCCGGAAAAATGTCAATTCTGGGTGACACATGGCTTGATACTCAGCCATATAGTGTCAAGACACAGGATCGCCACAGATCTATCAAAGATCAGGATCATTGTTGATCTACCACCACCGGGGACAATTTTGCGAGCTCTACATTTTCATGGGTCATGCTAACTATTATAGGATCTTCATTCTTGATTTTGCAAGCTCACAACGAATCCACATTGGAATGAGGAAGCTCTAAAGGCTTTCCAAAAGATTAAGGATGCATTGGTCTCAGCACCAATTTTACGACCACCCAATTGGTCCATTGAGTTCCACGTGCATACGGCCGCATCGAAGTATGCAGTTGGAGCAGTCTTAACCTAGCCAGGTGAACACAAAAAGGATTTTCCAATCCGATTTGCAAGCCGACAGCTCAGTGATACCGAAATGAATTATTCAACCAGAGAGCGGGAAGCACTGGCAATGAACTATGCGGTTAAGAAGTTTCGACACTATTTGATGGCCACACATTTTGCTTTTTATACGGACCATCAGCCCCTGCTATATCTCGTTAATAAAACTTGCAACACCGGGAGAATCACCAGATGGCTCCTTTTGTTGTTGGAATTTGATTTTCGGATAGTAGTTCGCAAGGGAAAATAACACTACATGGCAGATCATGTGTCACGAATCAAGGGAAAGGAGATTGCAACCCAACCCGATGATGAGCTGGCAGATGCTGCCTTATTTTATGTGGATACAGTACCAGAATGGGCTGCCGACATTGTTGACAATCTAATGCGGGGCCAACCAGACAAATCACTACCAAAGGTGGAACAACGAAAATTGATCTTGAAGGCTAGACCTTATCAGCTGATTGCCGGCCAGTTGTACCAAAGAGGTCCAGACGGAATTCTTCGGCGGTGTATTCTTCCTCATGAGACCACCCAGATCATTTCGCTTTCACATAAAGGCATGGGTGGAGGTCATTTTGCATCTGACATTACAGTTCACAAGATCCTGCAATCAGGATGTTGGTGGCCAACGATTCATAAAGACACAAAGGAATACTTGAAAAAGTGCGATGTGTGCCAAAGGGCAAGGAGACCAACGAGATTGAACTATGATCTACTGCACCCAGTCTAAGCCAAAGCACCATTCGAAAAATGGGGATTGGATTATATTGGTCCAAATCACCCTGCAGCAAGGAGTTCCCAGACTCGATACATAATCGTAGCCACAGATTACCTCACCAAATGGGTCGAAGCCAAGGCAGTAAGAGTAGCTGATGCTAGGGCCACTGCCAAGTTCCTTTATGAAAATATCATTGTGCGCTTCGGGTGCCCGGTGGAACTAGTCAGTAATCGCAGAAGCCATTTCATCAACGAGACCATCAAGGTCCTCTTGGACGAATTCTTCGTGATCCACAGAACCAGTACGCCTTATTATCCTCGTGGTAATGCACAAGCAGAATCATCCAATAAGAACCTGTGTAGCGTGCTCACAAAAACAGTTGAAGCTAGCAGATCAGATTGGGAACACAAGTTGCATGCTGCACTGTGGGCATTCAGGACAACATATAAAGAGAACATTGATCAAACATCCTTCCAATTGGTATATGGTCAGGATGCTGTGATGCCAATAGAGTTTTTAATTCCTTCAATAAGGATTGCCACCGTGCAACGTCTTAATGAGTCCAAATCTCTACAGCTATGCCACGAAGCTCTGCATAAACTCTGTGAAACACGCTTACTAGCTGTGCATGCACTGGCAGCTGAAAAGGAAAGATGCAAAGCTTGGCATGATCACAGATTACAAAAGAAGGATTTTTGTTCAGGAGATCTGGTCTTGATGTATAAAACCAAGGCGATCAAGGGGAAGTTAAAATTCACGGGCGGAGGTCCTTAAAGGATCAAGGAAATTTTTAATCATGGGTCCGTGAACTTAGAACAGCTTGATGGGACGGCCTTTGACACACCCATCAACGGTAGCCGGTTGCACAAGTACTGGCCACCATAGTAAGACAGATCTAGATTGGGGGTGGCACGTTACAAAAAGCTAATTTTCTCAACCATCACCGCTAGATCTAAGGAGATCAAGCCAAATCAAGCTAAATCCATCAAGATTCAGCTAGATTTGGCAAGATCGGAGAAATCTATCAGAATCCAAGGAGGATCCAGATCCTGATAGGGTAAAAAAGGAAGCAGATCATCAGATTGACTGAGGGATCTACTACCAAGAATCCATCAAAACTTCCAGAGCACTACCAACAGTCAGATCAAGCTTGGATGAAGTTGATTACCAGTTTACAAAAGTTAAAAATCAGAAAATCTCAAGATCTCATCAAAAAACACTCTTAAGGAGCACTTTTTTCATGATTTTTTGAGATCCCTTGGGAGATAGCTCTTGAAAATTGGACAATCACCAGATCTGACCTAGATGCATCCATGAAAATCTCTGTGAGAGTTCTTGATGGAGGAATCATCATTTTTTAGTGTATGGAGAGTTCCCAGAAGCAAAATTTTCAGAACCCTCGCAGAGCATCAAGATCAACTTACCAACTCTTGCAAGGTGCCTAAATGAAATCAGAGCAGTGAAATTAGCCTGCCTACATGGTCTGATCTTGAAAATCCAATAATAGAAACAAGTTGTGCGAGAGATCACTTCCTGCAAGAGTTGAACCCTTGCAGACAGCCTGAACCCTCGTAGAACCTTCGCATGGCAGTCAAATCACCTTCTGAACTCTCGCAGACTTCCATGAGGTCTTAGAATTTTGTGAAAAAGGTGCCTGTCAAAATTTGGGTGGAACTAAACAAGGGAAAGTGAATTTCATCTAATACGCACTCTAAATTCCGCTATATAAGGGCTGAATTCGATTCATTTGTCACCTTTGCTAGCGAAGCTCTGCCGAAATTTCCACTAAAAATACCAAGTTTTTTGTTTTCAACCAGACTTCCTACCAGCTGTCATCTTCTCATATTAAATACCGATCTGCGCTCTGAACTACAATCATTGTCATCCAACACTCATTATTCTCAGTTTTCTACTGTTTCCACATCTTTTTCCAATTTCCACCATTATTTTTACTTTTTCGACTTTTTCGACCACTAATTATCATTGCTAACATGGCCTCCTCATCTTCTGAAGACTCTGGCACCAAACATGTGATCCAGCGTGACATTTCCGAGGCCACGTAGATTTGGCCTCTACCCTCTGACACTCCGATCCAACCATGGTTGCAAACAGCCGGCCCACTCCTTGAAGCAATGAAAAAGCATTCACTATGGCAAGCAATAAACATGAAAATAGAAAGCAATGGGAAACACAATCAAGAGCATTAGCAGGTAGTGAATAGCAAATGAGGATGCTTCTCTTCCAAAAATGGTAGAGTTTCCTCCTTCTCATTAAGCATGAAAATAGTGTACAAATAGTGTCTTTTTATAAAATGGGGAAGGCCCTTGTCCCTCTTGCCTATTGGCTAATATTCACAATGATCATATCCATTCATCTTGGACCCAACTTGATCCAAGGGTCCACAAAAAGTACATTAGAAATCACAAGATTCATGTGAGTCCCAATTTGGACTTAACTCTGAAAAGTAATCCCTAAGTTTAAAAATGACATTGGGCTTCTAGTTTTATTTTGATTCCAAGGCCTAAGTCATGTTTATTTTATTTACAACTTTATTTGCGTGCTCATTAGGCCATGGGCTTATACATGCAGGATGCCATGCCCTCGTAACACATTTTATTGAATGATTTTATTTATTTACACTTTGTTGGGAATACCCCCAATAGGACCCACGACCTGAAGTAGTGTCGGTCACTCGGCACTCTTTGCCAGTTTAGTAACCCGTAACGTCTTCCATGAAGTTGAGACGGTCCAGTTTCTTCGAGTCCTTGGGCGTGTGGAAGGACTTGTGGACTCTTGTTAGCCATTCTTGATCAATCCAGGCTTGGAATCAGCGTGTCCAGGGTTCTCCAAGGAATGCATATACACGAGCGACTGATAGCTGATCTTTGACTTTGTCGGAAGCTAGCGCCTTATTAGGATCAAAAAATATTGCGAAAAGAAAATCATCCCATTTAGTTTTGATCCCCATCAGGTGTTCTAAGTCCCGGGCGTAAGTGGCTGCCACGCGTGGTGAGAGCCTCTCTGGTGTCTACATCCGTCGTCCACCCATATTGCGATGGCATAATCGGCCAATTAAAATTGTGAAGTGTGATCTTGTCCAGAGGGGTGCCATATTCCGCCCATTTGGATTTTCGTGTACATGGCAGGAAGTGCGCATTCACCTGTAATTGTTGTGGACTTGTCACGTGGGCCCTGATGGCGACAGGGTCTCTTTCGAATAACTACTGACACCACTCTGGTTGTGGTTGGAGGGCGGGTAACGCTTGTAGTTCTTTGTCCTTGATTGTCTAAGCAAAAAACGATATCTGCCAACCGTCTCAAGATGACTCGTGGGGATACTTTGATAAAAATTCATTCTCCTCCACGAATTTTGGTCTTTGGAAGGCTCGGCTGGCAGATATCGTACGCGAACGTCTGGATGATGTTGCTTGGCTTTGGCTAGTGGTTGTGCCTTGGCCTTGGTCTCGCGTCTCAACAGCCGCATCCGTCTGCCCTTGGTCTTGGCCTTCGGACCCTTGATCTAGTTGAGATCCTCCTGCTGCCTGTTGGCTTTGATCTTGGCTAGTACTAGCCTGCGCAGCGTCAAAATTAGATGGCGGTGAAATTACCACGGGGGTGGGCTGGGCCTTCGAGTCCACAAATTTTTGGCACGCCTTGAGGGCTTGTTTGGCCTGGGCAAGCTCATGTGTTGCGCTTGTCCGATACTTGTTGAACTCTGCCTGGTAGCTGTTTAAGGTTTGGCTATAAACCTGCACCTGACGCTGTAGAAGATTCATCTCTGATTGAGAAAGCGGCCTTGAGTCCGGTACAGGTTGAGCTAACCAAAAGAGCTTTTCATCTTGTAGGGCTTTGACCTCCATCCTCAGGCGTGTATTTTCTGCTTCCAAAAGGGTAAATTGCGCCTGGATGGGGGCAAGCCATTGGAACGCTTCAGCTTGAAGCTCCCGCACCTTCGTGGAGGCCTCAATTAGCGCATTGGAGAGGCTTTGGATATATTTGTTGAGGCCCTCCTCCTTTTGCTACAGCTTGGCAATCTCCTGGTGCCCTGCTTGTTCGTGTTGCTGAGCCAAAATCAACTCTTGCTGTAGCTTGGTGAGGTCTGCTCGCAGCTGTGTATTATTTGTTGCCAAGTGTAGTACCCTACTTTCCAGAATAGCTTTGGCCACAACCGCATCCAGGATGCATTTTTCCAAAGTTTGGTACACCGTCGTTAGGTCCGTGGGAGCAGCCGATACACTACCACTGGCAGGGGCTTGTGTTTTATTGGCCCCGACGACTGGTGGAATCTCGTCATCATTATCTTCTATCAGGTTCTCATTGGAGTTGATGCCATCTGGGGCAGTAGGATCAGCCCGATCTGGCAATGGTACAAACATTGTTTGGACATATGCGTCATCAGGCAATGGTTGGTTGCCCTCGGCAACCTTTGTTGGCGAAGCAAGTGGGGTTTGAGAAATAACTGTGGAAACAGGGGTGAGGACGGTTTGTCCGAACGAGAGGATGGGAGAAACAGAGGGAAACTGGAGGGTGGTGTGGAGTATGGAAGAAGGTGAGGATGGAGCAAAAAGTGTCTGGCGTGGGGGTGAAAAATTGATAACTTGCATCCATGCCAGAGTGTCAGGGGACAGTTGTGAATCAGAAGGATTGAATGTGAGAGGAGCAACAGTGGTGGCAAGAGTGATGGAGGATGCGATGGTAATGGATGGAGTAGTGGACATTGGAAGAGAAGTAGGAGTGGTATCAGCAGAAGAAATGGGGATGGAGACAGAAATAGATGTGGATGGAACAAGAAGAGAGGTAGCGACAATAGAAATCGGAGTTTGTCACAACCGCATGGAAACGCACTTTGCATTTCATATGGATCATCAACCGTTACTTTACTTGGTAAACAAGACGTGTAATACTGGACGTATTGCAAAATGGTTATTGTTATTGACTGAATTTGACTTTTGAATTGTGAGCAACATTATCTAGCCGATCATGTTTCACGAATCAAATTCGCACCAGTTAATACTGAAGTGGATGATGAACTTCCAGATACTGCATTATTCTATGTTGAAGCAGTACCGGAATGGGCAGCGGATATTGTTGAGTATCTGATGCTAGGACAACCGAATGACTCCTTGACAAAAGTACAGAAGAGACAATTGATTCATAAAACTCAACCTTATCAATTAATTGCAGGACAATTGTACTGTCATGGATCAGACAATATTCTATGAAGATGTCTTTTACCGCATGAAATCCTAGATTTAATCATGTTTTCACATGATGGCATGTGCGAAGGACACTTCTCTACAGATATTGTTCGCAAAATTTTGCAATCAGGGTGTTGGTGGCCTACTGTTACATACCCATAAGGGTACGCAACAGGAAATTTGAGGTGACAGTCTCAGTTATGGGACAGAACGTTGAATTGGAGCTATAGGTCTTTTGGGTGCCACATGTCAATGTCTCATTGGCATGCGATGACTCGTTGTTATGGACCCGCGTCAATGTGCACAAGTGCCTCGTGTCGTTAGTCATGCGTGACTCCTATGGAGGGAGATGATCCACCTGGACTATGTATATAGAGGTGGATCTCCATGAGCTGGGTATTCATTCTTTCCTAGAGAATGAAGAGCTCTTCCACTGGCGGTTAGGTCAGGACGAGTATCTAGGCCTCAGAAAGTAGGTAGGTAAGGGTCGAGGGTAAGGCATGGTGGTATGGGACACCATGGCTTACATGAGATCCGAGCTTGCCTGATGCTGGTCTGTAGCTCCAGTGCACGGGGGTGAGGTGGCAGTACCTCTATGGCTGGGTGGTAATGTAGCATTCGTCACTTGTTTGTGCGTTATCAATTGTGCAAAAAGTACAAAAGGACCAAGAGTGGATCCTAATCTGATCCTCAAGAGGGATTGGTTGTCAGATTACTTGATCTATCAATCTACTTCAGATTAAGATCAATCTAGATCAATTCTAGACACCAAATCCTAACAAGAACAATCATTTATTGAAGGTAAGTGTACTTTATGGTTTCACACGTGTGAAACACTGTTTGAGTACGGACTCCAACCTGAAAATCAAGTACACATTGATAGAACCTCAAAACAATCAAAACAAATGTAGACAAATGGAAAGAATCACTCAAAATTGCTTCCAAAACCAAGATTGGTGTCTCACATTGATTATGGCCAAATGTGGCTCTATATATACAATAAGTGGGAGCTCGTGGTACTGATCATCCCTATGATCCCACATGTGAAGGTGCTTTGTCATATGATGATTCATCATGCAAAACTGACACTTGGACAAAACCTTCTATTTTGAGCACTTTTGGTCCATTTTCCTTCTATATGGAGATCTACTTGGAAATCTTCTAGAAGTTAAAATTCGCCTACTTTAGCTTATTCCACACATGTGAGCTGTCCTCTACACATGTGATATGACACCTAACCAAAGGATGTGGCTCATGCAATCAATAGATTGATGACATGTGTCATATGTCTAGAAAACTAGTTTTTGGCCTTTTTAGCCACTAGAACTTGAATTAAATCATATGTACAACCTATATGATTATGGTACATGACAAGTACATTATTTTCACATGTGGGAACAGGCTCCACACATGTGTAATCATCTATATACAAGGTTTTTGGCCTCTACCAAGCTTATTTTTGCATTTTTCACACTCCTCAAAAATCTAGCTTGATGGAAAACATGATGATCTTGAACTTGACTTCATGGGCTGAATTGGTCTTTGCTGGTTCAAAAGGTGTGAAGATCAGCCAATGAGCTTGATGTTGATCTGAAATCACCATATCCATGATAGTTCTTCTTTGATGTTGACATCTTTGATGAGGTTGAGAGTTTTGCACCATCCTAGCACCTCCAAAATTGATTCCTTCCAATTTTCATGTAGATGCTTGACCTTGAGGCTTGCTCCTTCACATGAGATATGCTCCTCTTTCCCTTGAAATGTGAGCCACATGGGTTCAACCATGTTTCTTGAGTTTCTTTTTGGAATCACAACAAGAAAAGGTCTCTCCTCCTCAATCCTTGGCACACTTGATCCTTGAGATGACTCCTTAAGATCATCTTCATGATGCTCCTTCTTGATGGAAATCCGAGACCTCCATGTCTCATAATGATCACAACAAGTATGACCATTCAATATGCACTTCCTATGATTATCAAGATTACTTATGCTAGAAACATAAGTCCAAAAATCACCACAACTTGGCATGATTTTTCCAATATTGAAATCAAAAGGTATCTCCATCTCAATAAGGCTAACTACTTGCTTATGGATATAAGTGTCCACTTTGGATGCCTCACTTATTCTCATAAGAAGTTTACAACTTGCCTTTAGGATTGAAAACATACAATTTTCATCTTTATGAATGAACACATCATTCATGATCTTATTGAAACCAAAAGATCCTACATTATGAAGATATTTCCATTTTCTTGACTTCATAACTAATGTAAGCTTACAAGGAAAACATATTTTGCTATCTTTTAAGGCATCACACTCAACTAACATTGCCTTAAGCCACCTTTGAGATACAAAAATCCCTTCAAAGCAAAATAGATCTTCATAAGTTGACATGAGAGCATAAATGAAACTATTTTCATTTTGTGATTGATGCTCCTTATTCTTGATTGATATCTCTTGGATCATAACAATAAGTTTGAACTTATCTAAAGTTCCAAGCAAAATACTTTCCAAGGACATAAAATAAATCCAGGTTACTTTCATAAAAGTGACATCTATCTTTGCATCTTGAACCAAACAATGTACTTCCAAATGAAAAATTTCAAAATATTTGACATGTGTTGTGATGGACTCTTGAAGACAAATCTTGCAAGTCCTTATGAGACTCCAAGCCTCATTCACCTTTCCACAAAGGAAACACCTTTCCTTGGACTTGTCCTTCTTGTATTTGCATTTGGACTTGAAGCTCCATCCTTCACCTCGGGCCCCTTGCTTTGGTTCTACTTGGATGGACTGGTCTTCTTTTTGTAGCATCTTGAGAAAAAATATCCTCCCTTGCCACAAAGGTTGCACTCAGGATCCTTTCTTTCCTTCAATAGGATGCCACCTATTGATGCCATGTGAATAAAAACCTGTGATATGATTCTACAAATGTAATTTGTGACTTTCAAGAGACTAGATTTGAACATCTTCAATAATCTAGAAGGATCTACAAAAGATCTAGCTCACAAACCTAAGAATCAATCTTCACACTAATGACTAGTCACTTGGAAACTTTGCTTTGATCACTAAGACAAAAGCACACAATCTTTGAATCAAATCACAAAAGAAATTAGACCCAATCTCCTATTGAACTCATCAAATACCAATGACTCTTTCTTTTGAAAGTTGAAATGGATATGAAAAAGATTTGACACCTAGATTTTCCTTTTCACTTGACTAGTTCTCTCAACACTTGAGATTCTTGAACAAAAGATGGGTTTTGTTTCAAATACATGAAAATCAAACTTAATCACTTCTTTTGGACTCACTCTTGACCCAAATAATCTCACACTTGAGATTTAGAGTGAATTTGATTTGATTTGACAACATACTATACCACCAATTTTTCACAAAGCTTCAAAAATTAGACAACTAGAGATTCACAAAGATCTCAACCATGCATGTATACCCAAATATGGACTCCTCCTCATTCTAGACATCAAATGGGATCTCAAATTTACCCTCACACTCTCACAAAGAAAGTTGAATAGAACTAATTTGAGTTTCATACATACTATGTCAATTTTTGCTCAATAAATTAATTCAATCACCCCTATTGGATTCCACCAATTACTCTACCTCTTAAGACTTGGAATGAAATTCATAATCAAAATTGGTGATTTCTCTCAATAAGATATTGTGCTTCAAAGAGCTAATGCCACTTAGAAATATTTGATCACCTAGGAAGAGACAAACTCTCCACCAATAACAACACATAATGAGCTTCTAGATCTTGCCCTCTACAAAGGAAGGAACTCTTAGAAAATTGGATCTCTCTCTACACATTTGCCATAGACACCTTGATGACTCTTTTCAAACCTTACTCTCCGTAAGCATGACTACGCCTATCAGAATAGCAGAAATTTAGTGATAGAAATCACGGTCATTCTAGATTACGTAGCCAAACATTAATAGATGAAGCACCAGAAGAATAGTTTGTCGCGAATAGCAAGACAAATTATATGTCGCGAATTATTCGCGAAGAGCTAGACTGTACTGCGCGATTCTTTCGCCTTTTCTTCATCTGTGCAAATTTGCACGTAAATATGCAGACTACATGACAATGCTAGTAAATATGCAGCATGAATTGAGGCAGATTAAAATGGGATTTAGGAGAGCTAGAGGGAATAAATCCAACACACCCCCTTAATCTAAATCCATGAATGCCTTGATCTTCAGGCTGAGCAATGCACAAAATCTGTTGTGTGCCTTGCGCCCCTGATATAGTGATATATGATCTAGGGTTGGCCGATAAGGCAATAGCACTTTGATTATTACAAAATAAAATTGTAGGGCTGTTATGATATAGAATGATGTCTGACAGCAAATTTCTCAACCAAAACGCTTCTTTAATAATTTGGAAGCAGCAATATATTCTGCTTCAATAGAAGAAAGTGCGATAGAGGTTTGCTTAATACTGTTCCATGAAATAGGACCGCCGTTGAAGAAGAATGTAAATCCAGATGTGGACTTACAACTGTCTGCATCTCCTCCTCAGCTTGCATCAGAACAACCACTGAGCAGATGAAGATTGTCATTGCTGACATCTCCATAGCAGATGCACTAGTCCATGGTAGCTCGAATATATCTCATGACTCGAATAAAAGTAGGCTTCCAATGGGTAATGCCAGGATTAGCCATATATTGGCTGAGTGAGCTTACAACAAAAGAGATATCTGGCCTTGTATAGACCATTGCATACATGAGAGATCCAAGTATCGATCGATACAGATTCTCTCATCTACTCTTCTTCTTGCTTGGTCTGGGGACATTGGTCCTTCGACAAATGCAGGCCTAGATCCATTGGTGAGTGAGCTAATTTACAATTCATCAAATTGTATCCGTTAAGAACATTGTGAAAATACCTTTGTTGAGTGATGTAAATTAGTCGATTTGCTCTATCTCTATGGATTTGAATTCCAAGAGAGAAGTGAGCTTCGTCCAGATCAATCATGTCAAATTTTGAGAACAACATCTATTTTGCATCCTTGACCATTTTGGTATTGTTGCTGAAGAGCAATGTATCATCAATGTACAAGGTGATGATAATGAAGGATTGTTGCACCGACCTTGAATAAATGTTGCAATCAGCAGTGCTTGGTTTGAATCCTTATTCAATGAGAAATGTGTTGATCCTTTGAAACCAAGCTCTGACAGATTGTTTCAAGCCGTACAGTGCTTTGTGGAGTTTACAAACATGATTCTTCATGCCTTCCAGAACGTATGCTTCGAGCTGGATCATGTAGATATCTTCTTGTATGACTCTGTTCAGATAGGCTGTTTGTACATCAAGTTGATGTACTTCGAGGTCGACCGTTGTAGCATAAGACAAGAGCATTCAGATCAACAAATGTTTGACGATTGGACTAAAAGTCTCACTATAGTCGACATTCGGTGGGTGAATCCTCGTGCTACTAGTCTAGCCTTCCTTCGATAAGTTGCTCCATTGGCATTATATTTGATCTTAAAGATCCATTTGCAATCAATAATATTATAGCCAATAGGAGCTTCGACAATGACCATGTCTAATTCTTGATCACAGAGAAATACTCTCAGTCCATGGCTTCTCTCCAGAGATCAGAGTCTGGTTGGCTAAGTGCCTCTTCGACTGTCGTCGGTTCCTGCATTAAGAGACAGGCAGACTCCGGAGTATACCTTGTGGACTGTGTACACACTCGGCTTGATCTTCTAGGAGATTCGACTAATGAACCACTCCTGGGACTTGTTGCTGGGTAGCACCAACATCTTTGTCTGATTTGCTGTCTTGAAGTGGGTCGACAATAGACATGGCTAAGCCAGAAGCTCAGACTGTTGTGTCAATGGCAGATAGTGTACTTGTCATGTACCATAATCATATAGGTTGTACATATGATTTAATTCAAGTTCTAGTGGCTAAAAAGGCCAAAAACTAGTTTTCTAGACATATGACACATGGCATCAGTCTATTGCTTGCATGAGCCACATCCTTTGGTTAGGTGTCACATCCCATGTGTAGAGGATAGCTCACATGTGTGGAATAAGCTGAAGAAGACAAATTTTGACTTCTAGAAGATTTTCAAGTAGATCTCCATATAGAAGGAAAATGGACCAAAAGTGCTCAAAATAGAAGGTTTTGTCCAAGTGTCAGTTTTGCATGATGAATCATCATATGACAAAGCACCTTCACACATGTGGGATCAAAGGGATGATCAGTACCATGAGCTCCCACTTATTGTATATATAGAGCCACATTTGGCCATAATCAACGTGAGACACCAATCTTGGTTTTGGAAGCAATTTACTGTTTTGTTTTGATTATTATGAGGTTCTATCAATGTGTACTTGATTTTCAGGTTGGAGTCTGTACTCAGATAATGTTTCACACGTGTGAAACCATAAAGTACACTTACCTTCAATTAATGATTGTTCTTGTTAGGATTTTGTGTCTAGAATTGATCTAGACTGATCTTAATCTGAAGTAGATTGATAGATCAAGTAATCTGACAACCAATCCCTCTTGAGGATCAGATTAGGATCCACTCTTGTTCCTTTTTGTACTTTTTCCACATGGTATCAGAGCCTAGTACAAGAGGTTTTGTTGAAATTGATAGGGTTAATCCAAGTCAAAGCCAAAATTAGCAGTTTTTTGGAAACTAGCCAAATTTTGTGTAGCAAGTTGGATTTGATAGCTATCCTCAAAATTTTTGGTCCAAATCTTGTTGTGGGCTGGCTTCAATTGAGAGTTCTAGAAAAGAGATTGAG
The DNA here is from genome assembly GCA_029204225.1 of Diphasiastrum complanatum. NCBI lineage: Eukaryota > Viridiplantae > Streptophyta > Lycopodiopsida > Lycopodiales > Lycopodiaceae > Diphasiastrum > Diphasiastrum complanatum. Next base: position 2,239,086 of record CM055102.1, read on the forward strand.
ATCCAAGTCACATTGTTCAATCCTACTCAATTTGTTTGAGTGATTGTATGGTTTGAAAAGAGTCATTAAGGTGTCTATGAAAAATGTGTAGAGAGAGATCCAATTTTCTAAGAGTTCCTTCCTTTGTAGAGGGCAAGATCTAGAAGCTCATTGTGTGTTGTTATTGGTGAAGAATTTGGCTTCTCCTATGTGATCAAATCTTTCTAAGTGGCATTAGCTCTTTGAAGCACAATATCTTAGTGAGAAAAATCACAACTTTTGATTTTGAATTTCATTCCAAGTCTTAAAAGGTAGAGTAATTGGTGGAATCCAATAGGAGTGATTGAATTCAATTTGTTGAGCAAAACATAGTATGTATGAAACTCAAATTAGTTCTACTCAACTTTCTTTGTGAGAGTGTGAGGGTCAATTTGTGATCCCATTAGATGTCTAGAATGAGATCTAATGGGATCTCTAGTATGTATGAAACTCAAATTAGTTCTATTCAACTTTCTTTGTGAGAGTGTGAGGGTCAATTTGTGATCCCATTAGATGTCTAGAATGAGTATTCATGCATGGTTGAGATCTTTGTGAATCTCTAGCTGTCTAATTTTTAAGCTTTTTGAAAACTTGGTGGTATAGTTTGTTTTCAAATCAAATCAAATCCATTCTAAATCTCAAGAGTGAGATTATTTGGGTCAATAGTGAGTCCAAAAGAAGTGATTAAGTTTGATTTTCATGTGTTTGAAAAAAAACCCATCTTTTGTTCAAGAATCTCAAGTGTTGAGAGAACTAGTCAAGTGAAAAGGAAAATCTAGGTGTCAAATCTTTTTCATATCCATTTCAACTTTCAAAAGAAAGAGTCATTGGTATTTGATGAGTCCAATAGGAGAGTGGATCTGATTTCTTTAGTGATTTGATTCAAATATTGTGTGCTTTTGTCTTAGTGATCAAAGCAAAGTTTCCAAGTGACTAGTCATTAGTGTGAAGATTGATTCTTAGGTTTGTGAGCTAGATCTTTTGTAGATCCTTCTAGATTGTTGAAGATGTTCAAATCTAGTCTCTTGAAAGTCACAAATTACATTTGTAGAATCATATCACAGGTTTTTATTCACATGGCATCAATAGGAGGCATCCTATCGAAGGAAAGAAAGGATCCTGAGTGCAACCTTTGTGGCAAGGGAGGATATTTTTTCTCAAGATGCTACAAAAAGAAGACCAGTCCATCCAAGGAGAACCAAAGCAAGGGGAACGAGGTGAAGGATGGAGTTTCAAGCTCAAAATGCAAATACAAGAAGGACAAGTCCAAGGAAAGGTGTTTCCTTTGTGGAAATGTGAATGAGGCTTGGAGTCTCACAAGGACTTGCAAGATTTATCTTCAAGAGTCCATCACAACACATGTGAAATCTTTTGAAATTTTTCATTTGGAAGTGCATTGTTTGGTTCAAGATGCAAAGATAGATGTCACTTTCATGAAAGTAGCTTGGATTTATTTTATGTCCTTGGAAAGTATTTTGCTGGGAACTTTGGACAGGTTCAAACTTATTGTTATTATCCAAGAAAAATCAATCAAGAATAAGGAGCAATCACAAAATGAAAATAGTTTGATTTATGCTCTCATGTCAACTTATGAAGAACCATTTTGCTTTGAAGAAATTTTTGTATCTCATAGGTGCATTAAGGCAATACTAGTTGAGTGTGATGCCTTAAAAGATAGCAAAATATGTTTTCCTTGTAAGCTTACATTAGTTATGAAGTCAAGGAAATGAAAATATCAATGTAGGATCTTTTGGTTTCAATAAGATCATGAATGATGTGTTCAATCATAAAGATGAAAATTGTAAGTTTTCAATCTTAAAGGCAAGTTGTAAACTTCTTATGAGAATAAATGAAGCATCCAAAGTGGACACTTATCTCCATAAACAAGTAGTTAGCCTTATTGAGTTGGAAATGCCTTTTGATTTCAATATTAGAAAAATCATGCCAAGTTGTGGTGATTTTGGTCTTATGTTTCTGGCATAACTAATTTTGATAATCATAGGAAGTGCATATTGTGTGGTCATAGTTGTTGTGATCATTATGAGACGTGAAGGTCTCAGATTTCCATCAAAAAGGAGCACCATGAAGAGGATCTTAAAGAATCATCTCAAGGTTCAAGTGTGCCAAGGATTGAGGAGGAGAGATCTTCTCAAGTTGTGATTCCAAAAAGAAAGTCAAGAAATATGGTTGATTCCATGTGGCTCACATTTCAAGGGAAAGAGGAGCATATCTCATGTTGTATACATCTCATACTTACTTCTCTTATGTCATTTGATAAATCAATTTGCTTTAGTGAGATCATTGCATCTCCAAATTGGAGTAAAGCCATACTAGTTGAGTATGAAGTCTCTCTTGAGAACATAGATGATGTTCTTAAAAGGTTGAAATTGATTTTAAATCAATTAGAAAGCAAATGGTTATCTCATCAGATGTATGCTCTTGAGTCATGTAAGAGAAAAAGTGATTTGTTCACTCATAGTTTGAAAAAATTGTATTGAGACAAATTGTAAACTCTTTATGAGAGTAAGTGAATCATTTTCTAAAGACACTTATCTCCATAATGAAGTATTTAGTCTCATTGGATCTAAGATTAGCATGGTAAACAAGCATGAAGATATGATGCAAACACTTTGTTATTATAGCATGCATAGTCTTGCCAGTTTGGATAAGTCTAATTCTCTAGATCATGGTAACATGATGTCAGATCTTTGTGATCCTAATAAGTCAAGAAAAAATCTTTATTTTCTCATGGAGGAGCATGCACATGAAGAAGGAGCAAGCCTCAAAGTCAAGCATCTACATGAAATTTGGAAGGAATCAATTTCGAAGATGCTAGGATGGTGCAAAGCTCTCAAGTTCATCAAAGATGTCAACATCAAAGAAGCATGATCATGGATATGGTGATTTCAGATCAACATCAAGCTCATTGGTTGATCTTCACACATTTTGAACCAGAAAAGACCAATTCCACCCATGGATTCAAGTTCAAGATCATCATGTTTTCCATCAAGCTAGATTTACCAAGCTAGATTTTTGAGGAGTGTGAAAAATGCAAAAATAAGCTTGGTAGAGGCCAAAAATCTTGTATATAGATAAACACACATGTGTGGAGCCTATTCCCACGTGTGAAAATAGTGTACTTGTCATGTACCATAATCATATAGGTTGTACATATGATTTAATTCAAGTTCTAGTGGCTAAAAAGGCCAAAAACTAGTTTTCTAGACATATGACACATGGCATCAGTCTATTGCTTGCATGAGCCACATCCTTTGGTTAGATGTCACATCCCATGTGTAGAGGACAGCTCACATGTGTGGAATAAGCTGAAGTAGACAAATTTTGACTTCTAGAAGATTTTCAAGTAGATCTCCATATAGAAGGAAAATGGACCAAAAGTGCTCAAATAGAAGGTTTTGTCCAAGTGTCAGTTTTGTATGATGAATCATCATATGAAAAAGCACCTTCACAGATGTGGGATAAAAGGGATGATCAGTACCACGAGCTCCCACTTATTGTATATATAGAGCCACATTTGGCCATAATCAATGTGAGACACCAATCTTGGTTTTGGAAGCAATTTTGAGTGATTCTCTCCATTTGTCTACATTTGTTTTGATTGTTTTGAGGTTATATCAATGTGTACTCAATTTTCAGGTTGGATTTCGTACTCAGATAATGTTTCACACATGTGAAACCATAAAGTACATTTACCTTCAATTAATGATTGTTCTTGTTAGGATTTTGTGTCTAGAATTGATCTAGATTGATCTTAATCTGAAGTAGATTGATAGATCAAGTAATCTGACAACCAATCCCTCTTGAGGATCAGATTAGGATCCAATCTTGGTCTTTTTTGTACTTTTTTCACATAGACATTTGTTGTACAGCAGCATGATCTAAACGACCAAGTCTATAATGCCAAAGTAAACCTTTATTTGAATGAATTGAAGTACTGAGAGCCTGACTAGAGGCAAAAAAGCAATGACTTAACTTATACAAGTATCCATGCCTCTTTTCGAGTGCTACAATCTTGCCTGTCCTATCAACTACTTTACACTGATCATATTCAAATTCTAGTCTGTGTCCTAGATCTGTGATTCTGCTTACAACGAGCAAATTTGTAGATAACTTTGGTACATACAAGACTTTAGAGAGTAGCTTAGACTGATCATTTGCAAAGCATAATCTTACAGTGCATTCACCTTTAATAGCTTGTGTGCTATTGTCGCCAAGGTGAATGAATTTTTGAGTACTGTAAGGTGTATAGGACTCGAAATAGCCAATGAGGCCAGTCATGTGCTGAGTGGCTCTGGAATCCAAGAACCAGGAACTGTTACCAGATGCTCCTTGATGGTTGGTCATGAAGGCATCATGATCCGTTTCTTGAATAGGCTGTGGAACTTCTGTAGCTGCATTCGCCACTTGATTCGACTACCCTTTGCTATTGTTCTTTGCTTGAAGTATACGACAATCTTGTATTTTGTGGTTGTTTCGTTTGCAGTATCTGCAGAACAGCTTCTTCTTTGTCTGCGGATTCGACTGTTCCTTGCACTATGCTGGTTTTTGGTTTGGCTTTGATTGCTTTGGGCCTTTCTTCTTCTTTTGCTTTGTCATGCTCTTGTTGGTGTACAAGGCGTGAGAATCAGTTGAGGAACTAAAGGCTTTGTTCATTCGTGTGTCTTCCTGCAATAACATAGTAATGACTCTCGAAAGAGTCAATTCTGGATGAGTCGTGATGATCATCACCCAGCTATCGTAAGAACTTCGCAAGCTTGTAAGCAGTTGCATCACTGCATCTTGATCGTCTATGACAGATCCGACAGTGGCCATTTGTCTTAGCAGGTTCTTGAATTGATTAATGTGATTCTGTAGAGAATCGCCATTCGTCATCTTGAGGGAGTAGAATTTCTTCCTGAGATGTAGTTTGGAAGCTATATCTTGCACTTCGTATAGTGTGTTCAAGATGTCCCAAACTTCTTTCGATGTCAGAGCCTCGAATACATGGCCGATCTGGGTATCTGTGATGTTGAGGATGATCAACGCGAAAGTTTTTCCATCCTCCAGCTTCCATCTGGCTATTGTCGCGTCGTCCGCTTAGGATTTTCCTTCTGCACCTGTAACAACGTCATACAATTCTTTTGCCATTAGTACAGTTTTCATCTTAAATTTCTACATATGGTAATTGGCTCCATCAAGCTTGTCCATGATAGGACTGGCTTTCCCTTGAGAATCCATGTGGAAGAATTAGTCTAAGTGATAGGAGAAACTATCAGTGACTTTTTTGGGCTTCATAGGATTCTTTCACAGGTTCATTTTGGACTATGCCTTAATAGCATTGCCCTTGACGAACATTCTTAAGGGGGTGAAGAAAAAATGTAGCCGTAGAAAAAGTCCATTGATAACATGGACGAATGAAATTAATGAGAGTTTTGAGACTCTCAAGCACTATGTTTCTACGGCTCCAATTTTACACATTATCGATCCTAACCGGCCTTTGTGGTTGATATGGATGCTAGCGACTTTGTTGTTGGAGCGGTCCTTTATCAGGACAGTAGACCAGTTGCTTTTGAAAGCAAGAAGTTGGATTCTGCTCAGACTAGGTATTCTACTTATGAGAAGGAGCTTTTTGCAGTCATTCACGTGTTAAAAATCTGGAGGCATTATCTTTATGGTGCCAGATTTACGGTAATGACCGATCGCCAATCCCTTAAGTATATTTGTGATGCCAAGGACCTTCGTGGTCATAAGGCTAGATTGTCAAAACTCATTTAGGAGTTTGTCTTCGACATTAAGTATCGTAAAGGTAAGTCAAACTGTGTTGCCGATGCCTTGTGTCGGATTGGAGAGATTAATCAGTTATGCTTTGCTGAGATCTAATCTGATTTGTATCTTTCACTACGGGCTCTTTGTCGAACCAATAGGTTTTTTGGTCGCATCTGGCTAGATGTCCTGATAGGAAATTCTAGATCTAGTGATGGCCTTGGGATGCAGGATCCCAAGCAATCCCATAATGATAAGTTACCTGAAGTCTATTCCATAGGGAATGGCCTGCTTTTCCGAAAGGGAAAGGTTTGTGTGTCAGATAGGAAAGACTTGCTGGCCTAAATCTTGCAGCAGTGTCATGACAACCCTTGTGCTGGTCACCTAGGCATACAGAGGACACTTGACCTTGTTAGGCAGATTTCTTCTGGCCTAAGATGAAAGGTCATGTGGAGGCATAGGTTCAAAGTTGTGAACAATGCCAGCAAAACAAAGCAGAAAGACTCAAAGATGCAGGTCTTTTTCATCCCTTGGAAATTCCCAATAAAAAATGAAAAAGTATTTCAATGGATTTTGTGGTTGGACTCCCTAAAACCCAGAGTGATCATGATGCCATTTGGGTGGTGGTTGATAGGCTAACCAAGATGGCGCAATTTATACCAACTAAACTAATTGTCAAGGCATCTAAACTAGCTCAGCTTTTCATTGAAAAGTCGTTTAGATTGTATGGTTTGCCGAATGATATTGTTAGTGATCGTGACTCCAACTTCACTGGCAAGCAGTTTTTGAAAAACTTGAAACAACCCTTAGTCTTAGTTTTTCAGATCACCCAGAATCTTGTGGGCAGAAATAATGTGTCAACCAGACATTGGAGGATATGCTTAGAGCATATGTTTCTCACCGACAGTTTGACTGGAAAAAGTCTCTCCCTTTGGTTGAGTTCACGCACAATAGTGCTAAGCATTATGCCACCAGATTCAGTCCTTTTATGCTGATGTATGCCTTTCAGCCACGTTCTCCAGTTTCGATCAGACTCAAAGGTCTGAAGGTGCAAGCTGTAGTAGATTTCCTGCAAGATATGCAAGAAATGCTGCTAGTGGCCAAGGAAAGCATGAAAATCGCTCAGGATAGAGCTCAGTTTTATGCTAACCGCAGTCGTTCACCTCGGGATATTGAGGTTGGAACCTTGGTGTATCTTAAAATCTCTAAGGATGTGAAGGTACTCCGGACGGGAAAATGCCATAAGTTATCTCCTTGATATAGCAGACCTTATAAGGTATCAACTAGATCTTCCGATTGGGGTTGGGGTTTATCCTGTTTTCCGTGTAAGTCGTTTAAAATAATGACTCGGTATGAAGGATTTTCTATTTTCGGAAGGTGAACTAGTTAAGCTCGAGGATCTATCTACATTTGTACCTAATGTACCTGAAAAAGTTGTTGACGTTCGTCATCACCAATTGAGAAATCATTTGGTTTTTGAGTTTCTCGTACGTTGGAAAGGTAAGACAGATGATGAGGACACTTGGGAGAGAGAGGACTATTTAAGACTGAACTTCCCTAGATTACTCCCATTAGGAGGAGACTCTTAAAGGGGGAGAGAATGTTATGTACCCATAAGGGTATGCAACAGAAAACTTGAGGTGACGGTCTCAGTTATGGGACAGAACGCTGAACTGGAGCTATAGGTCTTTTGGGTGCCACAAGTCAATGTCTCATTGGCACGTGGTGACTTGTTGTTATGAACCTGCGTCAGTGTGCATAAGTGTCGTGTGTCGTTAGTCATGCGTGACTCCTATGGAGGGGAAAAAGAAAGCACAATATTTTTTGATGGAAAATGCCTTAGAAAATCACTATTTTGGTCAGATTTGGCCTATACAGTACCAGAAACCTTCGCTGAGCTCTCAGACTGTACATCCACTCTAGATTTAATTAATTTGAGGTGGGCGAAGGTTCCTATCTAGGAAAACTTGAGTTTTTGAGTCAGGCGAAGGTTCAGTGATATGCCATTTTGGGAACCTTCGCCAAGCATCTGAACCTCATTGTGAACCTTCGCCGACCTGCTAGATGATCTTAAAATGTCCAAATTAGGTTGTCCATAGGTTCAGATTGTGAGAAAAAACATTTATGATAGTACCTGGACGAAGGTTCATCATTTGTCAGCCCTGAAAAACGTTCGCCTGATAGGTTCAGATCCTCAGAAACCTTCGTTGAGTTTACTATAGTCTATTTTTACAGTACTGTACATGTCTGCAAATTTTTGTTTAGAACTGATCAACCAAACTAGTATTCAGTAATGGACCCACCAAATTCACCTATAAGTTGGTTGAATTCGATTCATTCCTCACTTGTGATAGCGAAACTCTTGCAAATTTTTTCCACGACCAAAGCCTTCCAAACTTCCTGACTTGCTTTTCGATACACTTTCATGCATCTTACATTTCCTTTTTGCTCATCATGTCTTCTACCGATACTTCCCAGTCTCTGCGCTATACTATCCATCATGTTGTCCCATCTGCAACGGACATCATGATCCTTCCTAGCACAAGCATGGTCACTCAGTGGATGACCCTTGAGGAGCCTCTACTCACTACAATGGGTATTCATGAGAGAGCTTTTTCTGGCCGAATCAATATGGATTTCATTACTCTCGGCTTCAGTACGTAGAAGAAAGAGAAATCCAAATTTTATATCACTTTCTAGGGAGCCACACACAAGGTGCATCTCACTGAGGCCGCCCTTGCAGCCATAGGTATAGCATCCAGTACACAGGCCTCACCCAATCACAAGCAGGTCAAAGAGGCCATCAAGCCATACATTGACCTCACCAATGATCTGCATGTTAAAAATTCACAATTCTAGCTTGACTAGTTTTGGTCATATGACTTGTAAATAGTTAGATGGTCATGATGTGGCTTATCACACGTGCCAAATAGCATAGGATTCCATTCATAAGGATGTTCTCAAGTAGACCTAAGTGTTAGAACCTTTGTAATGAGTCCAAATTATGCTTAGATACAAGGGAGAAAAAATAGGAGCTATTTTTGGTAATTTTTGCATTGTTGAGGGATCTCCAAGATTCCAACCCTAACTTGGTAGGGATGAAAGATCCACCAAAATTAGAATTAGGGATAGGTTTAGGGCTACTCATACCTGCCCAAAACCGTGATGGATCATGTATATATAGGTGATGATATCTCACCAAAATCAATCAAGCAATTTCATGTTTTTTCTCTCATAATGGTGCAATTGCTCTCTATGTTCATAATTGTTTGAGTACTTGTGATTACTAATGATTATAGGATTGAATGTAGGTCTGGTGTACAGTACTCAGACAGTGGGAGGCCGTACTTTCACACGTGTGAAGCCTTCTTCAAGGATTTGGGCCATTTAGTGAGGTTCAAGCATAGATTTTTGATGGATTTTGATGGTTCAACTTGTGCTAATCTTGTGAAATCATAATCTATTGTTTCCCTCATCATTTCAAGTGTTTTAGGATCCTTATTTGCTGTAATTTTTACATGGTATCAGAGCCTAAAGGCTGAAATGAGCTAAATCCTTGGTTTTCATTCAAATTGATCACAATTTTTGATCTAAATCTTGTGTAGATTGGATCTTAGCATCTAGTATTGATTCTAGAACTCAAAGTGAGTCAAATACATTGGAGATTGGTGTTGTGTGACTTCATTTGCAGGTGTTTAGGTGTCTAAAACCAGAGGCAAAGTTGAATTCAATTCACATTACCAAGATAGCAAGTTTTGCTTGCTCCAAGCATTGATTTCTAAGCAAGTTTTGGAGGTGATTTCATAGAGGAGGCTTTCTAGCATTCAAGGAGAGGGAAGATCAGAGTTTTGGGGACTCTTCAAGGCTGTTCTAAGGTGTAGTAGACACCTCCTAAAGTGATTTAGGTTCAGTCCAACCATTGCTTGACTTATGTACCAAATTAGATCAATTTTTCATCAATTTTGATCATTTTTTGCTTGTGATTGGATAGTAGATTGTGTTGCATCCTCATTAAGTTCCATTTAGATCTTTTATTAGTGATCATTTGGAAGCTTTAATGTTCTTTATAGAAAGAGGGGCAATTCTACTAGTATTGTCTACTTCAATCAAGCAAGTGCATTGTTTCTAGTATTCTATGATTTGATTTTGCTAGAGATCATTCTTAGATCTTTATAGGAAGTCTATTACTGATCTTTTCAGTTCCCTAAGAAGTGGGATAAGGTAGACCTTCAATCAAATCAATAGAAGTAACCTTCATTTGTGTCAAGTCCTTGATTAGGAGACTAGATGGCATCTATAAATGCATATCTTTTGGATACTAATGAAAGGCTCAACAAAACTAACTATTCCATATGGAAAGTTAGAATGGAATCTATCATGATCATGCAAGATCTGATGGAAATTGTAAATGGTAAGGAGGGTGAACCTATTCATCCTCAAGAAAAAGCCAAATACATCAAGAGGTGCAATGTTGCACTACATTGCATAAAAATGAATGTTGCAAATGAACTCTTAAGAGAGGTAGGAGATTGCACTTCAGCTCAAGATGCTTGGGAGACTTTGCAAAAGGTCTATGAATCCAAGAACCAAACTAGAATGTTAGCTTTGAAGAATCAAATCTATAGAAGCTATCAAAAGAAAGGAGAGAGTGCACATACTTTTGTCCTAAGAGTAAAGGAATTGAACAAAGAGCTAGTCTTTATAGGTGACCCTATCAAGGATGAAGAGCTTGTTCAACTCATATTGAATGGACTAAGCTTTGAATTTGACAATCTGGTTCAGGGATATGCAATTATGGGTAAGCTACCCATACTTGAAGAACTCCAAGGCACACTCATGGCCGAGGAATCAAGAAGGAGCAAAATGCAAGAGAGGATGGATAGGCTTTCCATCCAAGGTGGAGATGACCAAGCTCTCTTTACCAAAGGCAAAGGCAAGTCCAAAGGCAAAGGATCAACATTCAAGAAGTCTACAAAGCTTGAGGATCAAGAAGGACCCCCAAAGGCATCTCCATCAACCACCAAAGTCAAGAAGGACAAATCAAAGGTGAAGTGCTACTATTGTAGCAAGATGGGGCATTATGCCTCGGAATGCTTCAAGAGGAAGCAAGATCAAAGCCAAGCCAACATGAGCAAAGAGGAGGAGGAGGAGAGTTCACATGAGGACTCTCTCATGATGTCCATATTTTCTTCAACAAGCTTCAAAGGAGAAGATCCTTGGTGGATTGACTCGGGTGCTAGTTCACACATGACTAGTAAAAGGGAGTTTTTCTCTTCTCTCTTATCTTATGATGGACCTATAAAGTCTATCTATACAACAAATGATGAAGCTTGTAAGATTGAAGGAGTTGGTAGCATTCCCCTTTGCTTAGGATCTTTCAAAAAGATCAACATAGAAGGCGTTTTGTACATTCCTACAATAACAAAGAATCTACTAAGTGTTGGCCAAATGGTAGACAATGGTTTCAATGTTGACTTTGCTTCAAATGAATGTTTCATCAAGAAGAAGGGTAAGATAGTGGCTAAAGGCACTAGACTTGGCAAAATTTATAAGCTGGATGCATTTGTGGATACTAATGTTGTCATGTTGGCCGAGAAGAGCAAGATATCTACCTTTACTTTATGGCACAAAAGACTTGGACATGTCAACTCGGGCTCCATGGAGGCTATGATCAAGGAGGAGTATGCTTTAGGCCTACCAAGGTCTATTGGGAAGGAAGACAAGGTTTGTGAAGCTTGTGCCTTATCCAAGGCACATAAGAAGGTGTTTCCTAACTCCATCACAAAGTCATCTCATCCTCTTGAACTCATACACTCGGATGTGCACATTGCTAGCACCAAATCTAATGGAGGTTCATCCATGTTTTTAACCTTCATTGATGACTACTCAAGATATTGTTGGGTGTTCTTACTTTCCTTCAAGTCTCAAGTATTTGATACTTTTGTAAAGTTCAAGTTGTTTGTGGAAAAGCATCATAATCATAGCATCAAGATTCTTAGAAGTGACAATGGTGGAGAATTCATCTCCAATGAGTTCAAGGCCTTTTGTGAGGAGGAAGGGATCAAGAAAGAGACTTCTTGTCCTTACACTCCTCAACAAAATGGAGTTGCTGAAAGAAGGAATAGAACATTATGTGAATGTTCTAAGGCTTTAAGATTAGATGCTTGTTTGCCCAAATCCTTTTGGGGTGAGTCTCTTGTATGTGCAAACTACTTGATGAATAGGGTGTCTTGCAAAGCAATTGAAGGCAAAATTCCTTATGAGATGTTGTATGGAAAGAAACCCAATCTTAATCACTTGAAAGTTTTTGGGTGTATATGTTATGTGCATGTGCCATTGGAAACAAGAACCAAGGAGGATCCATCTTCCACAAGAGGGATCATGCTTGGATATGCAAGCTCAAGCAAGGGCTACAAAGTCTATCTCCCATCCTTGAACAAATTTGTTGTTTCAAGGGATGTCATCTTTGATGAACATCATATGCATATGCTTGAAGAAGGCTCAAGTGCTCCAACAATCAAGAAGAAGATGGCCGAGGAGCAAGATCTTGGTTTTGAGGAGGAGCTCATGGAGGAGCAAGCACCAAACCCACCTATCACACCAAGGAGATCTTCAAGGGCAAAAGTGGAGCCATCAAGGCTCACATATCAAGGCAAAGGACAGCAAGTTGAGGGTATCTCATCCACTTCTTATGCTTTATCTAGTTTTTAAGAGCCGTCTAATGTTGAAGATGCATTGAACTCCAAAGAATGGTATAAAGCTATGTTGGATGAGTATGATGCCTTGATTGAGAATGAAACTTGGTTGCTTGTTGAGAGACCTCAAAGGAATGTAATAGGATGCAAGTGGGTCTTCAAGCTTAAGTTGAATGCAAATGGGAGTGTTAACAAACATAAAGCAAGATTAGTTGCAAAAGGTTATGCTCAAGAGAGAGGGATAGACTATGAGGAAACTTTTGCACCCGTGGCCAAGATGGTCACAATAAGACTAATCATTGCACTTGCATCACATTTTGGATGGATTCTATGTCAAATGGATGTCTCTAATGCTTTCTTGAATGGTTTTTTGGAAGAGGATATCTATATGGAGCAGCCACAAGGGTTCATCAAGCATGGAATGGAGAACAAAGTATGCCATCTCCAAAGAAGCATCTATGGCTTGAAGCAAGCCTCGAGATCTTGGAATTCAAGACTACATTGCTATCTTATTTCACTTTCTTTTGTTCAAAGTGAATATGATCCCACTCTTTACATTAAGTTTGATGATGTTGGTATTGTACTTTTACTCATTTATGTAGATGACATCATCATTAGTGGAAATAGTGTTGATGGTATTGAAAAAATCAAGATAGATCTATCCTTAGAGTTCAAGATGGTAGATCTAGGGTGTCTTCACTTCATCTTAGGCATAGAAGTACTTAGAGGGTCTGATTTTATCTTTATAAGTCAAGTAAACTATGCTCAAAGTCTTTTGAAGAAGTTTAAGATGGAAGTATGCAAAAGTGTTGACACACCAATGGAGCAAGATGTAAAAGTTCCAAATGAAGATGATGAAAGATCCTTCATGGACATCACTTTGTTTAGGCAACTTATAGGTTCTTTAATGTGGATCACTATAACTAGACCAGATCTTAGCTTTAGTGTATGTAGGTTGAGCCAATCCATGCAAAAGCCATTGAATATCCATTGGAAAAAGGCTAAGAGGATTCTAAGATACATCTCGGGTACATTGGATTTTGGGATTCTATATAGAGGAGATGTGATTAACCTTCATGCATTTAGTGATTCAGATTTTGCAGGGGACAAGAGGGATAGGAAATCAACAAGTGACTATTCAACTTTCATAGGAGAAGGTGTGGTTTCATGGCTTTCAAAAAAGCAAGAAACTATATCTCTATCTTCAACCGAGGCCGAGTACAAAGCTTTGACAACCACTACAAAGGAGGTACTTTGGATCAAGAGATTATTGGTGGAACTAAAGATCATGGATTCAGGGGAGGCACCAATCATCTAAAATGACAATATATCAGCCCAACACCTTGCATCTAACCCAATCTTCCATGCAAGATCTAAGCACATTGAGATATGCCATCACTTTGTGAGAGAAATGGTGCAAGCCAAGGAGATTGCTTTGGAGCATGTTCCAAGCAATGAATGTGTAGCTGATCTACTTACTAAACCACTTCAGAAGACACCTTTTATGAAGTTCGATCATCACTTGGAGTGATTAGTAAAGCAATGATTGAACCAAGCTAGATAGTGAGGAGGAGTGTTAAAAATTCACAATTCTAGCTTGACTAGTTTTGGTCATATGACTTGTAAATAGTTAGATGGTCATGATGTGGCTTGTCACACGTGCCAAATAGCATAGGATTCCATTCATAAGGATGTTCTCAAGTAGACCTAAGTGTTAGAACCTTTGGAATGAGTACAGATTATGCTTAGATACAAGGGAGAAAAAATAGGAGCTATTTTTGGTAATTTTTGCATTGTTGAGGGATCTCCAAGATTCCAACCCTAACTTGGTAGGGATGAAAGATCCACCAAAATTAGCATTAGGGATAGGTTTAGGGCTACTCATACCTGCCCAAAACCGTGATGGATCATGTATATAGGTGATGATATCTCACCAAAATCAATCAAGCAATTTCATGTTTTTTCTCTCATAATGGTGCAATTGCTCTCTATGTTCATAATTGTTTGAGTACTTGTGATTACTAATGATTATAGGATTGAATGTAAGTCTGGTGTACAGTACTCAGACTGTGGGAGGCCGTACTTTCACACGTGTGAAGCCTTCTTCAAAGATTTAGGCCATTTAGTGAGGTTCAAGCATAGATTTTTGATGGATTTTGATGGTTCAACTTGTGCTAATCTTGTGAAATCATAATCTATTGTTTCCCTCATCATTTCAAGTGTTTTAGGATCCTTATTTGCTGTAATTTTTACACTGCATTGGACCAATGACAGATACCTTTTGGAAGCCATCACTGAGCCTTCAATACACGCTGCTTCCCAGCTACTGAACAGCTTCCTGATGGTTGGCCGCCTCAGGAAAGATTGCATCACATCTCATATCCTCCATAGGATAGTGGAGTCCTACACCAAGTTGGCCAAAGCCCCTCTTGAACCATATAATTGATTCAAGACTGTTTCTGGTGAGCTCCAACGAGCTATTAAGGCCAATACTAAGCAGTAGTTCACTACAGGCTCTTTATTGTCCCTTCTAGCCGCTTCTCACCTAGAAAACAAAATCCATGGTTTCCACTTGGATTATGTGCCTTCGGTCTACAAAGAAACACCGGCCGAGTCGTCTCACCAGGCCTTGAGTTTTCGTAGTCATCGTCGTCCACGCAGCAAGATCGTCATTCTTGACTCGCCTTCCACGTCACAACGTCGCACTAGGCATACATCGTCAGCTGCGCTTCCACCTCATGTTGTTGTTCACACTAAATTTTCCATTCCCCCCACCTCTGATGCTTTCCTCGCCTCTGCTTCCACACACGGATAGTCTGTGACCATTGGGCCTACCATTCCCATCACAGCTACCCGGGCTGCCTCACCCCCACACACCAAAGCCACTTCACCAAACATGCAGTTTTTCATAGATATGTTCGATGATTTCGACCCCCTTGGGGCCACCAAAATTTTTGAAATGCCCTAGAGCCCTGCGCCCTTTGAACTCCAATCCCCTAGAAGAGGATTCAAACGGATCCATGAATCTACTGTCGGTGTTGAAGATGTCAACCAACAACCTCACACGGAAGATAGCCCAGCCGCACTTTGGGTAGACAAAGCTGTGAAATCATCAAAATAGTTTGACACCACTGTGCCTAAGGGTTTCGAGGAGGAAGACATTTTTAAAGAAGAAGAAGTACTAGTACCTATTTCACGCCAACCAAGGATAATACCATTAGGTCCTCTTGCTACTGCCACCTCCATGACAATCAATTTTGGTGATGCTCTCGGTTTGGTCTCAAGCCTTGCGCAAGTGATCTAGTGTATGCTGGATAAGAAGAAGGCAATGGAGCAGAGAATCTCCGATATGGGGTCCAAAAACACTCTGATCAGCCAGAAGATTGTCTAGCTGGATTGAGAGCTAAAGTTTGCCAAACAGCATGAAGACAAGACTGAAGTAGAAAAGAAGTTGGCCCAGCAACAAGCTGATTGCTTGTAAGACTACGTCAGCTCTCTGCAAAATGCCTTGACAACCGCACAGGATCAGGTGGATAAGGCCGTGTAGGATGCAAAACAACAGGTGCAACTGTTGAAGGGTCAATTGTAGATGACGGATGTAGTGGGTTTCTTTTCTTGACAGATGTAGTGGGTTCCAAGATCTAGTCAATTTAGTATCAAAGAGACAGAGTTAGTTGTCACGCGTAGGTTCGTTCCCATGAGAGCGATAGTATAGTTCATATTTCAACATGAATGGAGGATCTAACACTAACATCCATTAACAGTAAGCATTAACACTACATCCATTAACCCTACTTCCATTAACCCTAAATCCACAACAATGATAGAAACTTATTCTTCTCTCTCTCCCTTTCTCTCTCACAAAAAGCATAAGAAATAGCAATCCCAATAATGATCAAATCCAACAATTAGCAAAATCAAAAGAAGGCATGAGAAATGGAGGAGAAGAAAGGAAGATCAAGGACATTCATCAATCCATTTCTAAAGAGAACCAATCTACTTTATTGAAATGAGGAAACGAACATCAGGAGCAACTTGAGTTGGTCCCTTTTTATAGTAGAGAGGAGGACCATGGACTCTGAATCCTATTGGTCCAGTCTTGCCTCTCTTTTTATTCAAATTTAAAAAAGTGTGGGAACCATCAAAATTGGAGAGAAACCCAACTTTATTCACTAACTTGACATTTAGGCCCTGCGATATTAAAAGTCCTGCAAAAAGGCCTAAACTCCTTTTATTAACATTCTAATTAATCAAATAACTATGTGATCATTGGGTTGGACTTACACTTGCAGGGTGTCAAATCCCTCTCACTTATTAACTAGGGTTAGGGTTGCCTTGGGATCCGCAAATCCTCCAACAGTATCCCCCACCAAAACTGGTGGTGGTCCCATGACACCTGCAATATAGTCCAGACATGCAGTATTGAAATCCAAATTATGTGGCATGAAACAACGGTGGGCTCTGGCAATCCACTTGGAAGTTGTCCATGAGGTGAAGCAGGATTTCCAAGAGCCTCCCATCATAACCGCACGGAAATACAGTCGAGCAATCAACAGCTGATCTTTGATTTGCTCTGAGGCCATCGGCTTATTTGGATCAAATGCCAGGGTAGGAAGGCAATCGTCCCATTTGGTTGCCACTGAAGCCAACAGAGTTAGATCTTTTGCAAACATTGTCGATTGTCGCACCATTGGATCCGGAGAGTGGACATAATCTCTCTGATATGCCTGTAAGGCTCGGTGGAAATCCACTAAAATATTCCAGTTGTAAGACTGGTGGATGATTGGCCAATTGGACGTATGGATGATTGGCCAATCCCAAATCTTTTCATTTTTGTCTTCACGGCATTGGCACATAATAACGATCTACCCGCAACTGGCGAGGGCTGGCGACGTAACTCCTAATTGATTCCGGAGTTTTCTCAAAAACCGTGATTCTCCATGTCGGCTGCTCTCCCAATGCAGGTATTTTGTCCAATTCTTTGCCAGCCTCAATCTCGGAGGTCTTAAATTTGAGAATCCATCTACCACGTGAGGACTCATGTGGATGCTGCTTCAAGAAGGTCTGGATCTGGTCCTCAATGCTGATGGGCCTTCTGAATAAATGGCTTGTCCTTGATGAGGATGGACCCGCTTGTATAGCTGGTATAGTTGGCGGTTGATCTGCTAGATCTGGAGCTCTCGCTTGGTTCATCCTCGAATCAATCCATGTATCCATCTGTACAGCTTCTTGGAGAGAAGGGGAGAATTGCGGCATGACCGGGATGGGGATTTGTGGTTCGGATTCCAACACTTGAGAGGCAGCTTTTTCATAGACGTTGATGGGCTCTTTTGCCGTTGCCAACTCGGTTGAAGCTGCTCCTTTGAACCTATCAAAGCGGCCTTGGAATCCCTAAAGGGCCACTTTGTATGTTTCCATTTTCTTGAACAAATATGCAATCTCCGTCGATGTGACCGGATAATCAGGTATTTGTGTTTGTAGATATGCATCACGCTCAAGGGTGGTCGCATCCAGTTCACCTTGAAGCCGTGTGCGATCTTGTTTAGCCATTTGTAATTGCCTCTTCAGTAGCTGCACCTGTTGCAATGTCTTTTCACTTTCAGCCTTTTCTTCATGTTGCTTGGCTATCTTCACCTCTCGATCCAACTGGACAATTTTTTGGCTGTTCAAAGTGTTTTCGAGTCCTAAAACAGAGATTCTCTATTCCATTTTTTTTTTTTTATCCAGCATAGACCGGATCACTTGCCCAAGGCTTGAAACTAACCCGAGAGCATCGCTGAAATCGACAGTCGTGGAGGTGGCAGCAGCAGGAGAACCTGATGGTACTGTCCGTGGTAGGCATGGAATAGGTGCCAAAGTCTCTTCTTCTTAAAAAATATCCTCGTCTTCAAACCCTTCAGGCACCGTGGCATCGAACTGCTTTGGTGACTTGACAGATGTGTCAACCCGAAGTGTGGCTGGGCTACCTTGTGTGGGTGGTTGCTGACTGGCATCTTTGACACCAATAGTAGCTTCATGGATATGCCTGAATCCTCTTCCAGGGGATTGGGGTTCAAAGGGTGCTGGGCTCTGAGGCATTTCAAAGATTTTGGTGGCCCCAAGTGGGTCGGAATCATCGAACATATCCATGAAGAACTGTGTGTTGGGTGAGGTTGCTTCGGTGTGTGGGGGTGAGGCGGCCTAGGCAGCTGTGATGGGAATGGTAGGCCCAATGATCACAGACTGTCCTTGTATGGGAGCAGAGGCAAAGGAAGCATCAAAGGCGAGGGGAATGGGAAGTTCAGTGCGAACAGCAGCAGGGGGTGGAAGCGCAGCTGACAAGGTATGCCTAGTACAACATCGTGATGCAGAAGGTGAGTCAGCAATTACGATCTCGCTGCGTGGACGACGACGACTATGAGAACTTGAAGTCTGGTGAGATGACTCGGTTGGTGCTTCTTCGTAAACCGAAAGCACAGAATCCAAGTGAAAGCGATGGTTTCTGTTTTCCAAGTGAGAAGCGGCTAAGAGGGACAATAGAGAGCCAATGGTGAATTGTTGCTTTGTATTGAACTTGCATAATCGGCTGCCATTTACTGGAGTATCAAATTGTTTTCCATCCAAGTGCTCAAGAATTACTACGCCATAGTTCAGGATTTCCTTCACTTTATACGGACCTTCCCTAGTAAACTTCAACTTACCCTTGATCAGCTTGGTTTTGTACATCAATGCAAGATCTCCTGCTTTCAGATCTTTTTTATGCAATCGCCGATCGTGCCATGCCTTGCGGCGGGCTTTCTCTACTGCTAAGGCATGAACTGCCATCAATCGGGTTTCACATAATTTGTGCAATGCATCGTGGCGAAGTTGTAAAGACTGATCATCATTTAATCGTTCCGTTGCTGCTATGCGTAAAGATGGGATTAAAAGTTCAATTGGCATAACAGCACCTTGACCATAAACCAGTTGAAAAGGTGTTTGATTTGTACTATTTTTGTAAGCAATTCTGAATGCCCATAATGCTGCATACAGTTTATGTTCCCAATCAGACTGACTCGCTTCAACTGTCTTTGTCATAATGACGCAGAGAATCTTATTGGAAGATTCAGCTTGGCCATTCTCTCTGGGATAATAGGGAGTAGTAAATCTGTGTATAACAAAAAAATCTTTCAGTAAACACTTTATTGTTTGATTAACAAAGTGTGTACTCCGATCACTGACAATTTTGATCGGACATCCAAATCTGATTATAATGTTTTCATATAGAAACTTGGCTGTAGATTTCACATCAGCTACTTTGACAGCTTTGGCTTCAACCCACTTGGTCATATAATCAATTGCGACGATAATGTAGCAAGCCTGAGATCCTTGAACAGCGGGATGAATAGGACCAACATACTCCAGTCCCCATTTTTCAAATGGTGCTTGTGATAAAATCAGATGTAAGGGTTTATAATTCTGTCGAGTAGGCCGTCGTGCTCGCTGGTAGACATCACATGTCTGAATATAATTTTTTGTGTCCTTATGAAGCGTAGGCCACCAACAACCGGATTGCAAAAGTTTGCAAACAATAATATCTATAGAGAAGTGTCCTCCACCCATGCCATCATGTGAAACATGATTAGATCTGGTACTTCATGCAGTAAATCACATCTTTGTATTATTTACCAAGTAAAGTAACGGTTGATGAACCGTATAAAATGCAAAGTGCATTTCCATGAGATAGTGACGAAATTTCCGAACAGAAAAAATCATGGCTAGCGCTTCACGTTCTATTGTTGAATAATTCTTCTCTGGATCTATAAGCTATCTACTTGCAAATCATATAGGATAATCCTTCTTATAGTCACCTGGCTGCGTCAAAACTGATCCAATGGCGTATTTTGAGACGTCCGTATGAACATGAAACTCTAATGTCCAATCTAGAGAACGCAGTATTGGTGTTGAAGATAATGTTTTTTTTAACTTTTCAAAGGCTTCTAACGCCTCTACTGTCCAAATAGGAACAATAGTCAATTTGTATATAGGTTGTGCTAAATCTGCAAAGAAGATAATAAAGTTTCGATAGTAGTTCACATGATCCATAAACACATAAACTCCTCGAATTGTTGCTGGTGGTGGCAATTCCACAATAACTTTGATCTTAGAATAATCGGTGGCAATACCATGTCTTGATATCACATGTCCAAGCACCACTCCGTGAGGGACCCATATCTGGCATTTTTCTGGATTTAGAGAAATCTGATATTTGTGGCATCTTTCAAAAACTTTCTCCAATCAATCCAGGTGGTTTGTATATGTACTATGAACTCCCAAGTCGTCCAAGTAAATTTCAAGAAATTTTTGCAGATAATTTTTAAAGGCAAATTGTGTTACTCTTTGGAATGAACTTGGTGCATTACAGAGTCCAAACGACATTACTTTGTAAGCATAGGTTTGTGGCGATCGGTAGGTGCAATCTTAACCTGGTTGTAACCACTAAATCCATCCAGGAAACTATAAGCATCCGTTCCAGCAAGGCGATCCAAAATGCTTTTAGTAAAAGGCAACGATAAGTGATCCTTCCATGTCACTTTATTCAATGCTTTGAGATTCACACAGATTCGCAAATTCCCATTTTTCTTAGGGACAATGACAATCGGTGAAATCCATTTGGTATGCTCGATCTCATAAATGATATCGACGTCAAGCAATCTTTGAAGTTCTTTCTTTATCAGATCTGCCACATCAGGATTACAGCGATAGAAATTTGTAACCTTTGGTACTGCATCAGATACTAAAGGTATGGTATGTTCAATGACTGATGTTGGAATACCCTTCAAATCTTGATAAGTCCATGCAAAACAATCTTGATAGTTAATAAGTAGCAAACGGAGTGCTTGATATTGTTTAGGAGTAAGTTGTGATCCCACTTGTACAATCTTTTCTAGTTCTCCTGGGTCTGCAAGATTCATTGGTTGCGTCGTAGCTGGGCCATCGTAAACCTCTTTAGATTCCGGCATGTGTTCTTTAGGTTCACGATGTGCTTTAGGTAACATGATAACCACATCATGTTTAAAATGCTCTGGCATATCATGCTGGACTACATTTGCTTGTTCTTTTTCGAAAGGACTTGTCTTGGATCTTCGTTTAGTCTTCTTAGCAAGAATCGATCGTGGAGGTGATGACTTCCGGGATAATAAATCTTTCTTCTTAGGTGAAGACTTCCTAGACAATGATGTCTTGCTGGAGATCTGACTTGAAGAATCATTCTTGACTTTTCCTTTGTCTTTATCCAATAGAGGTGGCACTTCCTTTAAATCGATCTTTTGAGGGGGATTTTCCCATTTTAGGACCGTATTATAATGTTGCTTTGCTTGTTTCTTTGTCATCGAACCTGTCATCCTATCTCCCTTCAATATAACTACTTTGGGCGATTTGATTGTTGATTCATCAAGAACATTACGCACTCCAAATCTGGTCGGATCCATATGATGTAGAATCTGTTCATCCGTAAGTTTTGCATTGCCATCATAAGTTAAGACATGGCTCATTGGTATGAGATCATCCTCAATTGGATCTTGTATAGGTTCCATTGATATCCAGGCTACATTCAGCACATTTAATGGAAACGTGATTGGCGTATTCAAAGTTCGATCTAACAAGGAAATCTCGCTCATCTCTGATTGAATATCTTGTTGACACATATATCCTACTGTACAATCAATTGTTGCAAGAGCTTCATTTCAATTGACAGTATCCATTTGAGAATCGTAGTGAAATTCCAATTTTTTCTCTGGTCGATCACAAGTGTGATCCGTTGTTGATGAATCGTCATCCGCTTTTTGAACCATTGGCTTGATAGTCCAAGTCATAGGATCAATTTTAACTGCACGTTTACGATTTTCAAAAGTGATTTTGCCGGCACCCCAGTTATGAATTACTTGCGCAACTCGTAACCATGGACGTCCTAAGAGAACTCGGTAGACATTTGGTGCTTCTGGTAAGTCCATCACAACGAAAGTAATAACAAACTGTACTCATGCAATCCTGATAGGTATATCTTCCACCATTCCTCGTGGATGAACCGTTGTTTGATCAGCTAGCTTAATAGCAAAAGTAGCAGACTTAATTTTTGTAAGACCCCATTTTGTACATAGCTTTGTAAAAATTAGGTTAGCTCCTGAACCGCCGTCTATCACAACTGCTTCTTTAGAAAATTGTCTATGTTGTATTGACAGAGTGATATTCTTTTGTTCACTTTCCCAAGCTGCTCCAACATGTAGTACATCGTTAGATTCTTCAAATCCAGCACAAAAGAGCGGCTCTTGATGGTCTTCTGATTCTTCTTGAGGTAACTTTTGTGCTAAGACTTCTTTTGCTTTTGGCACCAACTTTAGGAGCTCTCCCAATGTAATATTGATCTTGCTAGACAAAACATTCATGAGTATTCCATATGTGGTGCTTCCGGTTTCGTCATCTTGAAGGGTTCTTCATGATGATGTAATTGATCATTCATATCCGTACGTAAATTTCTTGGAGGCTGCAATGGTGAAGACCGAACTTCAGCTGTTACTTTACAAGCCTCAAGTTCCTCTTCTTCTTGCAGATGCTTAATCCATTGTCTCATATCCTGATATCTTCATTTTTCTGTATTAAGATATGGATAAACTTCCAATGTTGTTGGTGTATCGTTCAATGGTATAGAATCAGCAGGTACTGAATCCACTACTGGTTCTTTTTGGTTTTGTGCTCTGGTGACCACCATCAAGGGTGCACTTGGTTTATTATGAGCTATCGATCCTTGCTTGATTGTTATCAAATTTACAGGTGCTGTAGCTGGTGGTGGCTTCAATCTTATTGGACAGTCTTTATAGCAATGCCCATATCCATAGTCATGACAGAATGGTACAAATTTTTCTTTATTTGGGCATTCTGCAACTCTGTGATTTTCACCACATGCAAAGCATCCAAGTGGTGCTCTGGCCCAATTTCTCAAGGCTTGTTGTTGAGCGGCAGCATAAATGGCATACTGTTATGAAGATCCACCTTCTTGATCATTACCATAGCTCCATTGCTCAGCACTTCCGTAAGGTTCTAGTTCCATCAAATCGGCAGGAGGAGCGAAGTGCTTTGGTGGGGCAGGCAAGGCTAGACGCTCCGGGTATCCAAGAGTAGATTGTCGTAGTCTTGCTGCTGGATTGCCTCCATACTATGGATCTCGATATCCCATCTGGGCATACCATTGCTGAATCATCTGAGGGTTGAAGTTGCAAAAGGCAGTCTCATGGTCAGTTGAATTACATAGATGGCAAACACTGATTTCCATTCATTCTTTTAATTGAGGACACTCATTCACTGTGTGATTTCTTGTACGAATGGAACACTAGACATTTTCCCTGGTAGGAAAAGTCTTCGCAAACTTCTCCGGTTCCTTGTTCGCTTCTCTGTGGAAATTTTCCAATGCTTTGATTTTCTTATCAAATTGCAACTGCAACGTTTCCATCTGTTTCTGCTGGGTCTTCCCAAGTTTCTCGAACTCATTGAGCATCATTTCTGTAGTAGCATTGGCATTCGTTGATGCAATAGTGGTGGATGTCGTAGTAGTCTGCCTTGTTGTATAAGACAACATACTGACATTCGGCTCATCATCTGAATCTTCATCCTCCTCCTGAATTGCATCGTCCATCTCATTTTGCAAAAGTGCGTACTCATTATGGCGTTTCAGTTCACGTCTGATCCGTTTAGGTAGACCTGACAAAAACCACATAACCATGGCATATTCATTAATCAGCTCAGGCTCACATTCAGATCTAAGACGTTTCACCCTTTCGATGTAATCTCAAACCATTTCCCGCTTTCCCATTTTAATTTTACTTAAAAGTAGGAAAGGGTCTTCCATAAACTTCTGTGGTTTGAACCATGTGATAAGGGCTCGTTTGACAACCTCCCAATCTGTACATTCAGTTTCATCTTGGTTATAGTACCAATCCGCACCATAGACCTCACAGGATTCAGCATAGATCTGAAGAAATCAAACTAGATCTGTTAATCCATTATATTTGGGTAGATCCAATTGGGGTGCTCTTCTAACAATAATTGGATTGACCTCCTGTGGAGCACCTCCAGGAGCAGCTCCAGGGGCAGCCATTTAGATCAAATTGATAACGTAATTGGATATAGATTTTCCCAAAAACTATCTCAGATTAGATCTGCTACACCCACTTTTCAAGAATCTAATTTTATATGATGAAAAACTACCCAAAATTCGATCAATCAATACTTCTCAAAAATAATAAATCTCTCAGAGTCCAATTCAGAATATATCAGATCTGATCCAAATTTTGACAGAGACTTGATTTGGAAAATCAGAAACTAAAAATAGGACTGGCAAAGGTTCTCTGGACGAAGGTTGGCTTGGCGAAGGTTCAACAGTGCTATTTTGGGGAAAAAAAACTCTTTGAATACTTTTCTGGCAATTTCTTGAAAAATAACCTTCGCCGACTTCTCAGATGGAAGATCTGACACAAATAAAACTATGGACAACCGGACAAAGGTTTTTGAAACAAGAAAATATAGTTTTTGTGATCTAACGAGGGTAAAAATCAAGATTTTTTGTGATCTGATCAAAATAAATCTTTGTCGAACTCAAAAATAGTATTTTTATATAAATAGAATATTTGGAAACTCGGCGAAGGTTCTGGCAAAGGATCAAGAATAATACTTGTAATTTTGCAAAAAAGTGACTTTTTGGCAAAAATATGACATTATGAAAACTGATCCTCTGAAAACCTTTTTACTTTTGGTATTATTCTTCGTCGACCTGGCAGTAGATAGATCTGAATCACATCTAAGCACAGTGAATTGGGCGAAGGTTCTTTTTCTGTATATTTTAGGATTTTGATTAATTTTGGTGTTTTTTGGTGATTTTTCTGATGTTTCTGAAAATCTGCTGGGAATTAATCTTCAGACTGAAGGTTCTGTAAACAAAACTGAAGGTGTCTACAACTCAACAAAGGTTTCCTGAAAGAGGGTAAAAAGTTATGGGCTCTGATGATGCTTTTTGCCTCTTTTTGACCAATTCTGACAGATTTGACCAATTTTTGTTATTTTCTCTGATATCTCAGATCCAAATGGATCTTAAGATTAGTGATCTGAATAGCTTTCCTTGTTTACTAATCAGATTAGATTTCAAAGAAGCACATCCACTTAAAATCTAGCAAAATCAATCCCAAACTATCCCTACAATGCAGTTTTTAACACTATTCATGCCACGACAAGATGTCTAATGCAAGCTAACCATCAGCCAAACATGCTGCAAACTGAAAAATTGGCGTAGTTCCAGCATCCGAATAAAATTATTCCACTACAGGGCTGGAGGCATTAGGCATGATCTACTCAGTGAAAAAATTTAGGCATTATCTACTAGGATACCCTTTTGTTTTCCATGTAGACCATTATGCATTAAAGCATCTAGTAAATAAACCAAACCTTTTAGGAAGGATAGCTAGATGGGTTTTATTACTAGATGAATTCGATTATCAAGTAGAGTTAAGGGAAAGGACCACCAAAGTCCAGATTATATATCATGGCTTAAAACTAAAAATCAATATGACCAAGGTTCTCTACAACAGGAGAGACATGCCCGAAGTGCCCTCCAAAGCACAAATAAAGAGTTGAAAGATCGGCTGAGGAACATCATAGCTGAGAAAGATATGGCCAAAGCTAATCAGAAGTAGGTGGAGGATTTTGTTCTTCAATTGCAAAGTTCTACAGACATGCTAAAGCAAGGCAATACAATATATAAAAAATAGACAGATGTTGGGCGCCTAGTGGGTCCCGCCACTAAAAATACAGTTGGCCAAGGCTTGCCAAGTGGGCCCACCACAGTACTATACAAGTAGAGTAACAAGTGCGAGGGCACTGACATCCTGCCCGTATAAGCCCAACCCAATGAGCACAAGTAGCAAGTTGTAATTCCTAAGAATAAGAGACTAGGGGCTTAAAACTCTAAAATGACATTAGAGGCCCTAAGTCAAGTTGCAAATAAAAAGCCTAAAAGGGCCCAAATTAGAATTCACATGAATCATGTGAGTGCCCTTGTGCTTTCTTAGCACCATTAGATTTAAGTTGTGTTTATTTGAAGGGATTGGATTAGAATCCTTGTCCCAATGAAGTGGCCAATCAGAGTGAAAGAGGCTCACCTCTAAAATCTATAAGAGAGAGCCATTTTCTTTGTATTGTATCTTCCATCTTTTTCTTAATAAAACTCTGCTGGTTTCACTTCAGTTCACTTCAGGTCTCTCTCTCTCTCTCTCTCTCTCTCTCTCTCTCTCTCTCTCTCTCTCTCTCTCTCTCTCTCTCTCTCTCTCTCTCTCTCTCTCTCTCTCTCTCTCTCTCTCTCTCTCTCTCTCTCTCTCTCTCTCTCTCTCTCTCTCTCTCTCTCTCTCTCTCTCTCTCTCTCTCTCTCTCTCTCTCTCTCGGAAATAACCTTCACCCACCTGGATTTAGCTAAATCTGTATTAGAGAAGGCTACTATGAGCTTGACGAACATTCTCTCTCTAGGATCTGAGAGAAAACTGCCAAAAATAGCAAAAAACACCCAAAAAATACACTTTTTCTTGATTTTTTAAGATCTGCTTTGAATTAGCCTTTTTTGAGATTTTAATAGTTAGATCTGACCCCTATTTGGCTTCTATGAAATTCTTGTAAAGATCCAATGAACAGATCTAGAAAGATCTAAGAAAAAGTGCTGAAAAGTGCTCAAAAACTGAGTTTTTTCGAGATTATGCAAAAATTGTCCATCAAGAACCTCTGCAGACATCATAATAGCTATATCTAGTCTAGATCCAGCTACATTGGGAGGTTCAAAGGTTCAATCTACTCAGATCTTAAGAAATTTCAGAAAAACCACAAAAAACCGCTAAAAATGGGCAAAAATACACTAAAAATGATACTGTTCTCTTAATTTTCCTAAATCTGACGGTTCAAAACTCAATCCAAAATGGTGATAGTTGAATTATATTGTGTTTCAGCTACTTTAAGACTTTTCTTTAGATCAGACACTCGGATCTTGAAATCTTAGAGAAACAGTCCTAAAAAGTGCTCGATTTTAGCAAAAATCTTCAATTTTTTACAGCCGGCTCAAAACCAACCCTCGCAGGTCTCAGAGAAGTTTCATCAGATCTTGATTCAACTAGTGTGATGGGGGCGAGAGTTAATTCCCAGCCTTGTTGAAAAAAAAAAAATTCATTTTTTATATCGTCTCCATCTGTGTTTTCATCTCCATCTCCATCAGCTCAACCTTCATTCTTTTTCATATCATTACATGCATCTATCTTTTCCTCCATCAGTATCCTAAGATAACAACCATCTATTACCATTTATTCACACACCTCCCTCCTGTCCTTTTGATTGTCCTTGGTTTCTTAGTCTCAAAAAAAAAAAAAAAACAAGTGGGACACCACAGTTGTACAACCCTTGAAGCAATTACGTACATTACGATAATACTGCATTCCAGCCATGACTACCAAGTTTGTGAGATTAGTTTCATTTCAGATGTTTCCTAATGAGATAGTTCAACAATACACCAGACGAATGTTTGATCTGGTAAAAGGTATTGATCTAATGAGCCCAGAGACCATAATGC
Organism: Diphasiastrum complanatum; assembly: GCA_029204225.1. Taxonomy (NCBI): domain Eukaryota; kingdom Viridiplantae; phylum Streptophyta; class Lycopodiopsida; order Lycopodiales; family Lycopodiaceae; genus Diphasiastrum; species Diphasiastrum complanatum. Next base: position 2,267,169 of record CM055102.1, read on the forward strand.
AAAACTACTATATCGGATTACTCGACAAGATGAAATCTGGTATGAAGAAGTTTGCATCCTACACTTCATTGCCACAAATCTATCAAGATGCTGTCATTATGGAGAATCTTATCTTGAAGAAGAGAGTAGATCACTCATATCCAAACGCAGAAATATCAGATGGGGAATCAGAAAAGTCTGAAGAGTTCATGCTAGTCGAGCAGACAAGGGCAGAAGGCTATGAATCATTAGGGAGTGCAACAGAGTCAAACAGATCAAGTGCAATAGAAGACCAAAAACCTTGCACTTCAAGTTGTCAGCAAGATTATGCTTGCGCAATTCAATTTCTTGAGAAGGATGAATGTACATACTACTTCGGTGGTCATCCAATTACAAGATGTCCAATCAAGAATCCGCACTTCTTACAAAGGCAAAATGCAGAGCAACAAGTTCGACGGCAAGATCCAGAGGTTCAAAGGTCACAAGCAGAATCAAGCCGACAAGGAGCTCACCAAAGGGATGGATGTCAGATTGATCCATCTAAATCGCGAGTTTCTTCAACAACCAGTGGCAAGGTGGAAGTATTGGTCATATCATCTTGCATGTCACCGAACTCAATGGAGGACCATAATAGCCTACCAGTCTATTTTGTGGAAGATCCTAAGAGGCATCTGTTACCAGTGTATGCCTATCAACTTAAAGGTGATGGCACACTGCACTCAGTAAGGTGCTATGGATGTGGAGGAAAACATCGTCGAGCCGAATGTCCACATCGAGGGGATCCATCAACATTTGAGCCCGGATGTTCACAATGCGGAGTTAACCATCCATGCCAATATTGTCCGATGTGCAATCCACAATTAGCTAGGAGGCATTTGGCTTATGTAGACCAACATGCACCTGTGGTGACCATTCCCGCCACTAAAACTACTGTTGGCCAAGGCTTGCCAAGTGGGCCCACCACAGTACTATAGAAGTAGAGTAATAAGTGCGAGGGCACTGGCATCCTGCGCGTATAAGCCCAACCCAATGAGCACAAGTAGCAAGTTGTAATTCCTAAGAATAAGAGACTAGGGGCTTAAAACTCTAAAATGACATTAGAGGCCCTAAGTCAAGTTGCAAATGAAAAAGCTAAAAGGGCCCAAATTAGAATTCACATGAATCATGTGAGTGTCCTTGTGCTTTTTTAGCACCATTAGATTTTAGTTGTGTTTATTTAAAGGGACTGGATTAGAATCCTTGTCCCAGTAAAGTGGCCAATCAGAGTGAAAGAGGCTCACCTCTAAAATCTATAAGAGAGAGCCATTTCCTTTGTATTGTATCTTCCATATTTTTCTTAATAAAACCCTGCTGGTTTCACTTCAGGTCTCTCTCTCTCTCTCTCTCTCTCTCTCTCTCTCTCTCTCTCTCTCTCTCTCTCTCTCTCTCTCTCTCTCTCTCTCTCTCTCTCTCTCTCTCTCTCTCTCTCTCTCTAGGTTGGGTGTGAATAGCTTTGGGAAGGTGCTCGGGCCTCCAAAGCCTCTCTCAACTAGGCATTTTCTCTCTCTTCTCTCTCTCTTTGTGTGCTATGCAGGTGAAGGCGAGGTTGCGTTCCCAGTGACAAACCCCATACTACAACCGACACTACAACAGAAGAAGCCATCTTGTGGCGAATTAGCATCAAAGTCACACTTGGAGCTTGTGTTTCCCATGGGAAGTATAGAATCGATCCAGTCGCTTGGAAGGATGTTCAACAAAACATTATTAAATCCTTCTAGTTGCAGTATTCAATCACAAATGGCCGAATATGAGAAGTTGAAAGATGAACTAGAGGAGGCCAAGTATAATGCAAGCCAGGTTCAGATTCCTACTAAAGCACTAGTTTGGAGCCAGGATCAGTCCACACAAACTGATACACCAGTTGTAGTCACATGAGAAAAGTCAATTCAAGCCGATACAATTTTCAGACAAATAAAGTGACATGAGTCTACACAGACTGATACTAATGTTGCCGAAAAGCCCACACCAACTGCCGAAGCTGCATCAGAAATACCATCGATTGTTGTAGTAGTTCCAATTGCAGCTACTCCATAGCAGAGTGAAGATACACCAAGTGACAACACTAAAAAGAAGAACAAGGTAGTCTACTCGCTTCTAAGGTCAGAATTTTAGACATTTTAGGAACAATTAACCAGTTTTTTGACCTCCTTTATGTAGTCCATAACTCCAATGGAGAATGGATTATTTATTTTTACCAAGATTTTTTGGTTATATCAAAGAGCAATGGAAAAGTCCCTGGACTTTCGCCAATCTAAATTTTTTTTGGGCCAAACTAACAACACACCAAAAAGGTATTTTGATGTTAGCCATTGTTCAAAATAAGTTAAATGTACAAACTAATTACATTCATGTGGTTACAGGATGTCTGTATATTTACATTCTTGAATATCTAAGGACATTTGAAAATAATGTTTTCCCTACTCTGGATGAGTATGTGGATAAACTCGAGACAATAAATATTTTTGATGTTCAAGGAATTGTTCCTAGTTCCATAGCCATTTCTCCCAAATTTTCAAGCCAACTTTTTTCCCTGATTTGTGGACAATCTACATAGATTGGGAAGCTAACTATTCTCAATATTTGAAAGAAGTAAAACAAAACAATTTACTTCGATCCATAAATCCAAGTACCAAACCATATTAAACATACAACAATGTGAATAATTCTTCTCTCATTTTCTATGCACTCCTATCTACCCAGCAGTTGTACATAAAAGAAAAATCTCCAAAATATTCATATGCAGCCCTATCCCTAATTGTTCCTTCTACTAAGATGTCTGAAATCCTGACTGAGGATAGTTGGTGTGATCATCTTGTGAACAATACTCTGATTGATAACCCACTTGGACCATTGGGAAATCGAAGAATGGGCGGTAATCCCAATTTGTCATTTCAAGAAGGCTACATGCAGAGGAACAACTCCTTTGGTCGTCGCTTGTGGACTGCAGAAGTTGACTTGCGGTTCCCCATGAGCACCTTCATCTGTTTGTTCAAAGTTGTGGTTTGTGGTTTATTGCGATATGCGGTCTGCTATCAGCAGACTTTGTCGTCGTTACCATTCGTATATGTTGTGATGCAGTTGTGGTGGCGATGGATTGCGGTTTGCGGTTCATAAGCTAACAATGCTTTGTGGGGCAAAACCTTAAGTTTCTTCAAAAGTTCCAAGTGAACCTTCAACACTTGCCTCCGACATGACAATTTGAGCGTCTGGCTCAAGCATGCACGACAACGAGTCAAAAGAAGATGTTTCTCATACTCAACAATGACAAATCCAAGAAATGGATCATCAGCTGACACCACTGTGAAAAATACAGATCCTAAGTGGATCTAAACTCCAAGATCATTGGCTTGAATGCTTGCACTCCAAACTACATAAGCTAGGAATTGGCAACACATTCTATGCTACCTAGAATGCAAAGAACTTGATCAAAAAGCATTTATCACAAATGGAAACTTCCATAAACATCAAGTGTGGCCCAAAATAGCATTATACAGTCCATAATACATCAGCCTATCACTTTTGGAAAGCACCTAAGATCATACACAATAGCTTGAAGACAATACACACAACAATGCTCTCAATGGAGGAAGAAACAATGACAATGATCTATTGATCTCAATGAAGCATACAAAAGGTTTCTCCAACCTGTTCTCCACGACTTCCCTACTATTTATGGATGAGGAAGATGACTCTCTCTCCTCTCTCTAGAAGGTACTTGACCCTAGATATTCCCTATATAGGAAAAATAGCTAAAAATGGCTTATATGACCAAAATACATCAAAATGGTCTCATTTTGAAGGGTATGAAGTTTGACACTTCATCATACTGAAAAAATACAGTAAATAAAAACATTGTGGCCTGGTTCACACGTGTGAAACTCCAGAACCAAAACTATTTACAATTTTAGCCAATTTAGGCCTCAAACTAGCTAGGAAATGTTGACAATTTTCACACTCCCTCTTCAACATTGGATGCTAGTTTCAACATAGTCTTTGAGCACATTCCAGGATTAGATCTATGCATTAAATATAGGTCCTTTCCCAATGGTTTGGTGAAGATATCAGCCACACACTCCTTTGAAGAGACATGTTGAAGCTCCACCTCTTTGGCAATGACTTGATCTCTCACAAAATGGTGAGCAATCTCAATGTGCTTGCTCCTTGCATGAAAAACAGGATTGCTTGCCAAGCTTTGGGCTGAAAGGTTATCACAAAGTATGATTGGAGTCTTCTCTGGTTCCAGCAAGTGAAGATCCAATAACATCCTCTTGATCCAAAGAATCTCCTTGGTGCATGTTGTTAATGCCTTGTACTCGGCTTCGGTGGAAGATAGAGAGATAGTTGGTTGCTTCTTTGATAGCCATGAGACCACTCCATCTCCAAGATAGATTGCAAAGGCACTTGTTGACTTCCTATCCATTTGATCACCTGCAAAATCTGAATATGAAAATCCACAAAGGTTAGGTGTAGTACCTCCATACAAGATGCCAAAATCTCTAGATCCCGAGATGTATCTAAGTACTCTCTTTCCTAGCTTCCAATGAGCCTCACCAGGATCTTGCATAAATTGACTTAGTTTACCAACCACAAAGCTTAGATCAGGTCTTGTGATGGTTAACCATATAAGAGATCCTATTAGCTTTCTATAGAGAGTAATGTCCTTGAAGGATCTTTCATTACTTCTTGTAGTTAGCTTTACATTTGATTCCATAGGAGTAGAAACAACTTTACAATCTTCCATATGAAACCTTTTTAGAATAGAGTTAACATACTTTTCTTGACATATGAATGTAGATTTAGAAGTTCTAATAATCTCTATTCCTAAGATATAATGAAGTTTACCAAGATCTTGAATTTCAAACTCTCTTTTGAGTGCCATCTTGATTTCATCTATATCTAGATTGTTACCACCACTTAAGATAATGTCATCAACATAGATCAAAAGTAAAGTGATATCATTTTCATTCAATCTAAAGTAGAGAGAATGATCATACTCACTCATAACAAAGTTTTGAGAAAGTAAGAAGGAATTGAGCTTAGCATACCAACTCCTTGGTGCTTGCTTTAGCCCATACAAACTCTTTTGGAGATAGCACACATGATTAGGCTCATCATGTGAAACATAGCCCTCGGGTTGCTCCATGTAAATATCTTCTTCAAGATCACCATTCAAGAAGGCATTAGTAATATCCATTTGCCACATATCCCAATCATAAAGAGTTGCAAGAGAGATTAGGATTCGAATAGTTACCATCTTTGCCACGGGTGCAAAGGTCTCATCATAGTCAATACCATATTCTTGAGCATACCCCTTTGCCACCAACCTTGCCTTGTACTTGTTGATTGATCCATCTTGATTTGTCTTGATCTTGAAGATCCACTTACAACCAATTGCCTTCTTGTCCTTTGGAAGCTTTACCAACCTCCATGTGTTGCTTTTGATGAGTGCTTGATGCTCATGATCCATGGCTTGGATCCATTCCTTCTTTTGAATTGCTTCACCTACACAAGTTGGTTCATCAAAAGAGGTAAGAAAAGCAAAGTTAGAGTTGTCCACCACTTGCTTTCCTTTTTCATCATAGGTTAGCCTTGATGGCTTAGCCCTTTGCCTTTGAGTCTTCCTTGAAGTTTGCTTTGGAGTGGCATCTCCATCTTCATCCAAGACATCTTGCACATCATGATGATTAGTAGGCACATCAACATCAACATCAACCACATTGGAAACATTCTCTTCATGAAAGATGACATCCCTACTTATGACAACTTTCTTTGTAGAAGGAATGTACACTTTGTAAGCCTTGCTTACTTCACTATAGCCAACAAACACACCCTTCTTTGATGAAGGATCTTCTTTAGTTCTATCATCAAGTGTGATATTGACAAAACATGTACATCCAAAGATCCTACAATGCTTGACACTCGGCCTTCTACCATAAAGAACCTCATGAGGAGTTTTACCATCCAAGGAAGCACTTGTCCATCTATTACATAGATAGTTAGCACATGCTAAAGCTTCCCCCCAAAAAGACTTAGCAAGATTAGCATGTAGTCTCATTGCCTTGGCACATTCACAAAGGGTTCTATTCTTCCTCTCGGCCACTCCATTCTGTTGTGGAGTCCTAGGACTAGACATCTCCCTCTTAATCCCATGTGCTATACAAAAGTCTTTGAACCTATTTGAGGTGTATTCCCCTCCATTATCAGATCTTAAGCATTTGATCTTTGTATTGAATTGGTTTTCCATTTCATTCTTGAACTTGACAAATGCAGCAAACACTTCATCCTTACTTTTAAGAAGATAGATCCAAGTATACCTAACTAAAGTCATCAATGAAAGTTGCATACATCTTTGCCCCACCATTGCTAGTTGTACTAGAAGAATGAATATCAGAATGCACTAGTTGAAAAGCTTCTTTAGATCTAGAAGTAGATCTAGAATAAGCAAGTCTATGAGATTTGGACAAGGCACAATGTTCACAAACACTATTGTTTGCAACAAGACTTTTAGGGAGACCAAGAACAAGCTCTTTCTTTGCCATTACCTCCAAAGATTTGAAGTTGGGATGGCCCAACCTCTTGTGCCAAACTTCTTGGTTTGTCAATTGCTCCCTAGCCATACATCCTTCATGATTAGAGATCACACATGCATCAAGCTTGAAAAGTTTACCATGCCTCCTACCTTGAGCAATCAAGGATCCACATTTACTTATCAAACATGCATCTCCAATGAACTCCACATCAAGTCCTTTGTCAATCATTTGACTTACACTAAGCAAATTCTTAGTGATTGAAGGAATGTACAAAACATTTTCAAGATTTGCTTTCCTATTTGTTGAAAGGGAAATAGGAATAGTGCCTATGCCTTTGATGTCACATTGACCATCATTTGCAGTGTAGATGATGTTACCTTCTCCCTCATAAGACAATAAGGATGTAAAGTATTCCTTATGTCTTGTCATGTGAGATGAGGCTCCACTATCAATCCACCAAGGATCATTATCATCTATGTTGGCTAACAAACTTGAAGTCATAACAAGTGATTCACATGTGTTATGTTCTTCCTCATCTATTGTAAGATTTCCTTGCCTCTCTCCTTGCTCTCTTTTCTTCTTATAACATTCATTTGCAAAATGACCTTTTATCCCACAATAAAAGCACTTGAACTTTGACTTATTGTTCTTAGTAGAAGAGGAAGAGGAAGAGTGATCATCATGATCAAAGTTACCACCTTTGGACCATTTCCCTTTGCCTTTACCTTTGCCCTTGAATTTGCCTTTTGTGAAGAAAGCCTCTTCACCTCCACCTTGCAAGGATGCACCATCAAGCTTTGATTGCAACCTATGTTCTTCAGCCAATAAGATTTCTTGCAAGTCAACCACACTTGGCAAGACTCTTTGAATGGCAAAACTTTGCACAAGGTTAGCATGTTCATTTAGCAAACCATTCAACATAACTTGGACTATTTCACCATCTTTTATGTTCTCATCAATGCATGCTAAATCATCACTTAGGGACTTAACTCTCAAGATAAATGCATGAGCACTTTCACCCTCTCTTTGCCTACTAGAAAATATTTGTCTCCTTAGGGTCAATACCCTAGATGTGGACTTTGATTCAAAGAGCTTCTTTAAGGCATTCCATGCCTCACTTGCACTTTGACACTTTCCAACTTCCTTGAGAAGTTCATTTGTAACATTCATTTTAATGATATGAAGAGCCCTTTTGGCCTTCTTATCAAACCTTTGTTGCTCTTGAAGTGTGAGAGGTCTCTCTTCAATTTCTGCAACTATGTCCATGAGTTCATTCAACTCAAGTAAGGACTCCATCCTCACTTTCCAAGTAGAGTAGTTTGATGAACTCAACCTTTCACTAGACTCTAGCATGATCCCACCATTGGAAGCCATGATTCTAATGTTTCTTCAACTTTTAGGTTCTGTCCTAAAGCACTTAGCACTCACTTTTCTCTCAACAAATGATAGATAAAGAGATCTATGAAGATTTAGGACCCTAAAACACTTCTATCTTGAACCTAGATGGTTTCCAAGCATAGAAAGGAAGATTGAAACACATGCAACACTTTGCACACACTAAGAATGGATTACAAAATCAAACCAACCTGAACACACTCTTGCTTAAGCTCTCAAACTTTCCAGCAAGTGACCAAATCAAGTTATGGTGTGAAGAGTTACTTGCATTCTTAGAAAATACCCAAAACTAGGATGCCAAGATTACCTAGTAATGAACAAACTTGATCAACATATGATCAACACACTAAGATATTGATTCAACCTGTAAAACCACATGTAAACCACACTTCTAAAAGTTTATAAACTCCAGCAAGTGATAAATACAAGATTTAGAGGTGAATGAATGAGCACACTTAGTGAATCACAAGACTAGCTTCACTATCTTGTCAAATCTTGGTGTTTAGATGTAGATCTAAGATCACTTCACATGAGAATGTTCCTCAACCTGTTAAGAACCTGAAAACACACTTGCATAATGGTTAACACCTTCCAGCAAATGCTCCAATCAAATTACATAAGGAGAGTTACTTACATGCTCAACAAAGTACACCAAAATTTATGCCAGAATTGATGACAATCTTTACAATATGCTCTTCACAATGGAGCTTACAATATGTTCACCCAAAAAAGGGGATCTTTCATCCAAATGGGAACTTTGCTCAGCCTTTAGGAGAATTACAACTCACTCAAAAGAGCATTTGTCATCCACTTAAGGAGAAGTTTCATCCACTTAAGGAGAGTGTTCATCCAAGAATGGAGATTGTCAACAATAGGATTGAAAAGAACATTGTTAGTATTGAATATGCACAAGCCTCACAATCACAAATGATTAGGTGTTATGATCTGATCCAAAATAGTTTCTTTTCAGTCTCTGATCTTCAATAGACCTGAAATATGCTTTTGATCCACAAGTTCAACTCACAAAACAAAGGTTAGTAAGATTTGATCAACAAAGCAATGCAAAATCATGCTAGAACTTGATCAAACATCCAAATATCACCAAAAATGGAATACTTACTGTATATAGAAGCCAACCAGCTCTGATACCATGTGAAAAATACAGATCCTAAGTGGATCTAAACTCCAAGATCATTGGCTTGAATGCTTGCACTCCAAACTACATAAGCTAGGAATTGGCAACACATTCTATGCTACCTAGAATGCAAAGAACTTGATCAAAAAGCATTTATCACAAATGGAAACTTCCATAAACATCAAGTGCGGCCCAAAATAGCATTATACAGTCCATAATACATCAGCCTATCACTTTTGGAAAGCACCTAAGATCATACACAATAGCTTGAAGACAATACACACAACAATGCTCTCAATGGAGGAAGAAACAATGACAATGATCTATTGATCTCAATGAAGCATACAAAAGGTTTCTCCAACCTGTTCTCCACGACTTCCCTACTATTTATGGATGAGGAAGATGACTCTCTCTCTCCTCTCTCTAGAAGGTACTTGACCCTAGATATTCCCTATATAGGAAAAATAGCTAAAAATGGCTTATATGACCAAAATACATCAAAATGGTCTCATTTTGAAGGGTATGAAGTTTGACACTTCATCATACTGAAAAAATACAGTAAATAAAAACATTGTGGCCTGGTTCACACGTGTGAAACTCCAGAACCAAAACTATTTACAATTTTAGCCAATTTAGGCCTCAAACTAGCTAGGAAATGTTGACAATTTTCACAACCACTTCCTCCAAGAAGATCAAGCTGAGTGCAAACATAGCCCACAAGGTATACTCCTAAGTTTGTCTGTCTTTTAATGCAGGAACTGACAACTATTGAAGACATGGTCATTATTCGAAGCTCCTACTGGCTGCAATCTTATCAATCAGTGCAAATGGGTCTTTAAGATTAAGTACAATGCCAATGGAGCAATTGATTGAAGGAAGGTATGACTAGTAGCATGAGGATTCTCTCAAATCCCCAATATCGACTACAACGAGATGTTCAATCTAGTAGTCAAACATTCATCAATCCAAACTCTCCTATCGTAGGCTGTAGTAGTCGACCTCGAAGTACATCAGCTCGATGTACAGACAACTTATCTGAATGGAGTCATTGAAGAAGACATTTATATATTACAGCTTGAATGATACATTCACGAAGGTATGAAGCATGTTGTCTGTAAGCTCCATTAGGCACTTTATGGCTTGAAACAATCAGCCAAACCTTGGTTTCAGAGGATCAAGACATTTTTCATCCAACACGATTTCCAATTCAACACTGTTGATTCTAATGTATATTTCAAGTCAGTGCATCAATCCTTCATTATCATCACCCTGTATGTCAATGATACGTTGCTCTTCAGCAACAATACCAATTTGGTAAAGGATGCTAAGCAGATGTTGTCTTCCAAATTTGACATCACTGATTTGGACGAAGCTCACTGGGTATTCAAATCCACAAAGAAAGAGTGAGATGACTGATATTTCTTACTCAACAAAGTTATCTTTACAACATTCTTATCAAACATAATCTTATTAATTGTAAATTAGCTCACTGACCGATGAGCCAGTTTGTGATTGTTGAAGGACCACTGTCCTCAGACCAAGTAGGAAGAGGAGTAGATGAGAGAGTATCCTTATCAATCGATACTTGGATCTCTCATGTATGCAATGGTCTGTACAAGACCTGATATCGCTTTTGTAGTTAGCTCACTCGGCCAATTCATGGCCAATCTTGGCATGACCCATTGGAGGGCTCTTATAAGAGTCATGAGATACATTTGAGCTACAACGGACCAGTGCATCAGTTATGGAGATGTCAACAATGACAATCTTCATCAGCTTAGTGGATATTCTGATGCAAGCTGGAGAGGACATGTAGATATTTGTAAATCCACATCTGGATTTACATTTTTCCCTCAATGACGGTCCTATCTTTTGGAACAGTTGTAAGAAAACCTCTATTGCTCTTTCATCTATAGAAGCAGAGTATATTGTTGCCTCTCAATCTATTAAAGAAGCATTTTGGCTGAGAAATTTACTGTCAGACATTAGTCTGAATCAGCTCACCCAAACAATCATATTCTTTGATAATCAGAGTGCCATTGCCTTATCGACCAATCCTAGATCTCACTCTAGGAGTAAGCAATTGAGATTCGATATCACTATATCAGGGATAAGATTCTCGATAGAGAGGTAATCTTAACGTACTGTCGAATGCAAGACATGGTTCCAAATCTATTTACAAAGGCATTGAGCATTGATGCACACAATAAATTTTGTGCATTGCTTGCTTTGAAGATCAAGGCATTCATGGATCCAGATTAGGGAGGGT